>LOEQ01001230.1:785947-796472 GCA_001685075.1 Bramus lutescens
CTCCAGTGCCTGGGGCTGATCCCAGGGGAAGCGGTGGTGGGCTCAAGTTCACTACAAGAACTTCTAGATTCAGGCAAATCTCTCTTTACACCTTTTTTTCCTGGTAAAACAAGAAGAAAATGAGCACCCCCTAGTCCCCCTGCTGCTGGTGTGAGGCCAGCTTTGGGAATGAAAGGAATCGTTCTATTTTTTTTCTTTGCTGGTGTTCGTTAAGATGAATAACGAACCACAATAAACGAGCCACAATTTCCTATAATAATGATGATAAATGATAGTGATAAAAAATGATAAGAATGACCTAAAAGGGCTTGAGTGTTTCCTCTGGTTGCCAGCGTTGTTAAACACCTGGCAGACACGGGCCGTTCAGTCACCTCAAATTCCATATGGAATGCTGGGTGGTAGCTCACTGGTAGAGAGCTTGGCTTGCCTTCCATCCCTCAGGCATTAGGTCCTAGTACTTCAAAAATCACCCCCCCCAAAAAAAAACACCCCAAACAACCCTGAAGACCCAACAAAACAACAGGAAACTAAGCAAAACCCTATAGGGTGTCTTTATTCCTATTTTGCAAGTGAGGAAACCAAGACTTTATTTATTAATAACTTGTGTGAAGTCTGGACTGTGGGCAACTGTAGCGCTGTCCGCTACTGCCAACTTCTGCCTGTTATGTTTGCTTAATTCACTCATGAATTCAGTCGTCACGATCGTCATGTAGTACAGACTGGAGCTGCGGCCTCCAGCACCCAGGCAGCCTTCTGTCTCTGGCTGCTATCGGGCTGGGTGAGTGGAGTGAGCTAGTCTCAGGTCTCCTGGACAGAGCCACTTTCTCCAACCAGCGACCAGCACTTTCCCTTCCTCCCTGGCCTCTGCTCCAGTCCTGTAAAGCCACACCTCAAGTGCAGGTCACAGAATGCAGCCCTGAGTCAGGCAAAACAAAAGGATATGTGTTTCCAAGGCAACCAAACCTGAGTTTGAATCCTGGTTTTTGTCCCTATGTCACCTTAGAACTTCGGACTTCTCACTGTGAAGTGGGGAGACTTATGTCACGAAGGATGATGCATGGATATAAAACCTTGCCCCTGGTGCATGGGGTCCTCTGTTATACCCACTCATCTCTCAGCACTTGCTTGGCTCCCAGGATCACTTCTCTTGTCCTCAGACTGGGTGCAGTTCTGAGAACGATGTCAAAAACTCCAAAATTGCCAGGTGTCATGGCTCACACCTTTAATCCCAGCCCTCAGGAAGCAGAAGCAAATGAATCTCTGTGAGTTTGAGACCAGTATAGTCTACAAAGTGAGTTTCAGGACAGCCAGGGATACAGAGAGAGACCTTATCAAAAAAACAAAACAAAACAACAAGCAAACAAATACCCCAAACCAAAANAACAAAAAAACTAAAGTTCTTGGGTAGCCATTGGGGTTTGTTAACTTCTCTTCTGCAAGCTATCAAGACATCAGGGTCTGCTCTCTGCAGATGCTGTGGCTTTGGGGAGAACCTATGGGAAAATCAGAGACAGCTGGAACCCCTGGGAGCCTGGCTGTGCTCCTGGTGTCTCAAGATAGCCTTCCCATGGCTCAGCTCAATGCCTTAACTCAGGACTTCCTGCGGTGCCATTGATGAGCCCTGAATCCTCCATAGAGCACTATAGCCCACTGCTGTCCTGGCCGTGCCTCCTCTGAAAGCCCCTAACATCACTCCTGTCTCTTTCCGTCTTCTTCCAAGCAACACGGAGCTCTTCTGCTCTCCTCTCTCCTGGAATTTCTGCCCCAGAAAGTTCTCTCTAGTTTCTTCCTGTGCAGACTCTGTCCATAACTATTTGAATTTCTCATGAACTTGAAACAACCTATTCCTTGCTGGCCAGGTGAAAAACAGCCATACAGCAACTATTCTGGTATTGTCTTCTAAATACTTTCTGGGTGTGACCGCACACTCCTGGAACCACAGGTTGGGACATTGAGACAGGAAGATAGTGAGCCTGAGCCCAGCCTGGGCTACACAATGAGATCCTGTCTCAGACACTCCTGGCCTTTTAAATGTTGCTCAATCTCACCTGGGCTAGAAGGGATCGGACAGCACGATCAGGACCTGATAGTTCTCTGTATTCATGATGAGTCTCTCTTTCCAGAAAGATTTTTAGGAAAGGTCATTAAGTATATAATGTGAGAGGAGATAAGATTGAATGAAGAAATGGGAAGAGGGGAGGACAAAACTGGCCAGAGGCAGCTATGTTTTCCTATACACGGTGCATGTATGCATATTTCTAAGTACTCCTTTGGTTCAGAACCTGCTCCAACTCTATTTTCCTTCAGTCACTGCTTGATATTGATCTTTTCCACAGGCAGTTTAACTTTGTAAATGTTCTGCTTATGTAGTGGGGCCGTGGCTACATGGGGATTCTGTAGAGAATGCCTCTCCCAGATCTTCTGCATCTGGACAGGGGCAGGGACAAGCATTCTTGTTTGCCCTCCACAACCCACGAGAGAAGCAAAAACTGCAATGGTATATTCCTGTGCAGCGTGTTTGGATCCAAGGATATTTGGGCGTGGTAAACAGCAGGCAAGAAGGCATCGGATGAGAGTTAAATAAATCACCAACCCAGAACGCCATGTGGACACCCATTGTGGAAGGCGTTCTCTAGGCATGGTACCTTGGGGACAGCAGCTTCACAGTGCAAAGGTCTCGCTGAAGCCTCTACTGCTTGCCCTCGTCCCTGCTAGAGGAGCATACTGGTGGCAGGGACACTGATGTACCCGCAGTTTTTCCCTCTACAACGCAGTGCAGGAGTTAGCTCCGATTAGCACAAATCGGAACAACTAGGAACCTCAGTTCTACCTCCAACTTTCCTCAGATACACACAAGCAGCCTTTAATTGGGTCTCTAGTGTCTTTGGCTAGTGATTAAAGCTGCGAAGGCTGCACACTCTACGAATGCACGGCATCTAAGGGGCTATCACTAACATTTATGCTTTTCCCAAAATACAAGTCATGCAGATGGCACGAGAATGTCTTGAGGGGTATTGTGGCACCTGCGAGAAAGGGGAGGTGCTAACTAGCAATGTCCTGCTGATGCTTTTATTTTATTGTTTACTTATCTATTTTTTGTAGTTGTTTACAGTGCTCTTTCTCAATGAGGAGCAAGAAGGGAGAGGATGTCTTCAGTCTGGTTAGACAAGGCTGAGAGGGGGGTTAGGGCTTTGAGAACTGAAGGATGGGAAATGACAGCCCATAACTTCTCTGAGCCCCTGTCTTGAGGGCAACTCACCAGCCCCTGGGATGGTTCCTTGTGAAAGACATGAGGACGGATATTGTACCCCAGGAACCTTTACTTGGAAATCGGTTTGGAAAAAGAAGATGTGAGATGCAGGGGACTCTCTGGGGTCCACTCACCATAGTCTGGCTGGAGTGGGGAGGGTGTGGCCAGACGGAAGCCAGGGAGGCAGCTGCTGTCTCCGGCCCCTCATGGTTGTTCCATCTGGGGGTTTAATATCTGCTAGGTATACAGCCTGAATTAAAGGACCCTTCATGGTTTTTGGAACTATCTTCTTCATCTTCCTCCTCTTCCCTACTGTTGACGTTAGTCAAGGCTGGTGTTAAGACCAAAGCAAGCAGATCTTCTCGACAGCTGATTGTGGTACTTGCCTTCCCATCAGCTTGAAACAGGAGCAATCATTACCTCATTTGTTCGTGGATTGAGCACTTATTTCTTTGGTGATATGGTGTTTTTATAAAACCTGTTGCCTCAGGTATTTTGTTATAGTCATGGAAAGCTTGGAATGCCCCACATCTTCTGACCTCACATTTTTAGAGAACTCTAGGCCTTTGTAATCTTAGACTTTGCTACCATTTAAGCCCAACAAATTCTTGATAGCTTTTTATCTCAAATATTTAAACAGGAAAATACACTTTAAAACAATATTCATGACAGGCTTTGAAGGGGGTAGAGAAGTGGGGACCCTTCTCAGTTTATATCTGAGGTTTCTATTGGAGATGTTTGCAGACCCAGCTCTTCAACTCGGTTATGCAAGAGCTGATGCCCTGAGGTCCCTAGAAGAGGTTCTTTTTTTTTCCTTCAAACACATTGTTTCATCTGTTCCCAGACATTTGGTCTAGTTCATCTCGTTAGCTGGACCCAATCCCAATCTTAGGAGTAAAATCTCAAAGCGTGGGTTTCTAACGGCGACTCTTTGCTCTCATCCTACTTTGATTATGCTGTATGAAGCAAAGTCTCCTGCCATCATCCCCTCCCTGGGCCCCAGAGTGACTTCAATGCTTGGTTTGCAAACTTTCTTGTCCATTAGGCCCACACCACTTTTCTTGACCTGTATAGTCTCCCATCAGCTGCTGTGTCCTGTGGGCTAAGTGCCAGAGATTTCATAGAGGAGTGGAGGGGTCTTAATTTTCATGATTTGGGCTTGGCACGCTTTTCGGCCACTCTGAGGTTTGCAGCTCCTAAATGTGTGTTGCTGCTCATATCGTCTTGAATTCTCAGTGCCTCTCTCCACAGTTTCCCTTGGTAACCCTGCTTCCACCTCCCTCCCATTCTGCTGCTTCCTGCAACATCACTTTGTTTGGCTAGTCCACTGGACAGAGTCCCAGGGTAGGCATGGAGATGTACTAGCTTGGACTCTGACAAGATTGCTACGTCATCCGTCAGCATCTCAGCTGCCCCGCTTAATAGATCCTGGCTAAATCAGGGCTTCTCAGGCGTGGCTGTGGTTTGGAACGACCCAGAGAGCTTTAACAATATTCCGCTTCCCCATCCACACTGGGTGGCTGGTTTGGGATGGTAAGCACTCAGAAAGTCTCGGTTATGCCAGTGTTAGTCCAGGTGGAGAAGACGGGGCTGAAACTACCTAACCCTAATTTCTCGCTTGGTGTAACAGGGAAGTAGGCTACAGGTTTGGAGTTTGACAAACCAAGTTCAAATTCCAGTTGGCAATAAAACCGCAGGGGAAATGAGTTCACTTTTACAAACTTCAACTTTCCTATAGAATTAATGGAGACTAAGGATGTTTGCTTTTCCAGATGCAAAGATTTCAGGTGGCCAAAGCACATGCTAGGCATTTGAGCAAAGGTAACTTTTATCAGTTCATCCTTAAAACAGTCCCTGTCTCTGGCTTCCTATTTTCTGCCAATGGTGCCATCGTATGTCAGTTCTGAAGCTCGGAAGAATACTTGTTGCCAGGTGTGGTGACACACACCTCATAATCCTAACATTTGGGAGGCTGAAGCAGGAGGACCACAGGTTTGAGGTTAGCTTGGCCTTGGTGGAGGGGGGATGGTAGATTAATGTCTGTTCTGCCCCCATGAAGCATTCATCCTGGATAAGAGATTTCACATTTCGCTGTTGCTGGAGGCCTTCCAAATCAGAACCTGCATTTCAACCAGATTTCCAGGGAGCCTGAGCACTTGTGAAAGTTGGAATCTAGGGGGCGGTGGTGGTGCATGCCTTTAATCCCACACTCGGGAGGCAGAGGCAGGTCGGTGGATCTCTGAGTTCGAGGCCAGCCTGGGCTACAGAGTGAGTTCCAGAATAGCCAGGGCCATGCAGAGAATCCCTGTCCAGGGGAGAAGGAACAGAAAGAATGTTGAAATCTGCTCTAAGGCCTCTCCCTTTCTTGAGACTTAGCAGGGGGCACTGGCAGAGTGAATTCGGGCTCCTGGGGTGGTAACAGTTGACAAATTCCAAGGTCTCCGCTTAGAGACACTCTGGTGAGTCCAAGTGAGTCAGAGCGATTGGCACTAGAAACATGTTGTCTTTGGTTAGGGTACACCTGTGGAAGGCAGTGCTAAGGCCCATCAGCCCCATCCCATTAGATGCCATCAAGTCTCCACAATGCTTGCCCTTGCCTGGTTAGGCTTGGTGGGTGTGTCAGGGCCATTAATCACCAAGAAAGATTACCACAGGTCACAGAAGCTGCCACCCACATGCAGAGGAGCACGGCTTGCTTCAGCCCCAGGAGCCTGGCAGCAGCTCCTATGATCTGTCCAGAGGCCTTTGTGCCATGCCCATCCATGGGGCTGACACTGCAGTGCATTAGAGTCCCCCAGAGACTCTGAGATTTCTTACAAATATATTCTATGTGTGCTTCTATTCTTACTTTATTTTTTTCTGTCTTTTTTTTTTTTTTGAGACAGGGTTTCTCTGTGTAGCCCTAGCTGTCCTGGAACTCACTCTGTAGACCAGACTGACCTTGAACTCAGGGATCCAGGGATTCATCTGCCTCTGCCTCCAGAGTGCTAAGACTGACATCACATGCCACCTCTGCCTGGCCAATATTTTGTATTTTTTGGCATCTCAATCCTGGGTCCCTGCAGTCAATACTACCTGATTTCAGTGTATCACTCATTTGGCTAAAATCTCCTCCTAAACTTCACGGAACTCATTCTCTACAGCTCTACATTACAGCAATAAATTTATTGAATTCCCCTTGGCAAAGGACACCCGTCTTCCCAGATGCTGCTTCTCACACCCAGGGCAGGGGTGGGCTCAGGGGTGGGCTCATCACTCCCATTGAGACTGACTGATGGGAAAAGCCGAACCTTTAGGCCACAGCTGTAACACTCAGAGTGTCTTGCTTTTCTGCCGTAGTGTTGATCAGTATTTACAGTTAGACAATGTTGATTTATTATGCTTGCCTATTGGCCTGCAACCTACCCAGAGGGCAGAGTCTCTACTAGTTTTACACATTGCTTTTTCCTGGTGTTAGGTGCAGTGTCTAGCCACTGACAATCTTAGGAACTGATTCGCTGAGTCATGGGAATA
The DNA here is from genome assembly GCA_001685075.1 of Bramus lutescens. Classification (NCBI taxonomy): domain Eukaryota; kingdom Metazoa; phylum Chordata; class Mammalia; order Rodentia; family Cricetidae; genus Bramus; species Bramus lutescens. The sequence goes on from LOEQ01001230.1 coordinate 792,711, forward strand.
AATGGGTAAATGACTCTGGGGATTTGAAGGGCTAGAATGAGATTTTGTGCAGTGCTGAGAGGAAGCAAAGCCTGGGGCCAGACTTCTCCCAATCACAGGTCCAGGAAAGGGGCTTACATCATAACGCCAATGACATGTAGTCTAGAGAAGCATGCCCCTGCCTCAGGTCAACCAGCCTAGGGCACAAGCAGCCAGTACTCTAGCCTCACTGGGGCTTGCCTTTAGGACAGCCCCACAGCTGCAAAGTTGTGTAGCTCCAGCAGTAGCACCAGCCTCCAGCACCAGTTGTGTAGATTGGCCCATCCTGGGGACACCTAGACCATTCTGAGGATAGAGAGGAAACCTGGCTTAGCAGGGCCTCCTTGATTAGATCAATGAGATGCTGTAAAATAGGCTCAATCCCAGCTACTAAACACAGGCCAAACCAAACACGGGACCGGGAGTCCACAAGACCTCACTGTGGGGGCACTGCTGCCTCTCTTTTCTTTGTAGCCTAGCTGTGTCTTCCAATTCAGCCCTGGCCTGCTCACTACCGCTTAGTGCCCGAAACTCAGCTCTCCTGTCAGCTGTCAGCCACCTTCGGGCTCCTCCATCATCCATCCGTCCTGCCCTGGTTTTGCATCCCACTGCCCCCTGGCAGATGAAGTGTGCAAGACAGCTCTTGTGTCTGGCAAAGCAAGGGGATACAGGTACACATGTGTCAAAGTCAAGATCCTGTGATCAGTGATTATTCTGTGCATGGAACAGATCTGAGCAGGGGTTATAATATAATCGATCTAGGAGGAAGCCCACGCTCCAGGCTTCAGGCAAAGAGGACCAGACATCTTAACCGATGCCAATGAAGCACTGGTATGATTTCAGGTTAAAGAGTTCTTCATAAGGAATGCTTGGAGAGGTGGAGGGACCCCGAAGATGTCGACTTCACGTTTGAGCTGCACTGAGTGAAGGGGGTAATAGAGGGGATGACTCCCAGTGGGAGCCCTGATGCCAGGTTAAGAGAAACAGGGTGATGTGGGGTGATGCGGGGTCACTAACAGCCTGTAATCAACCTGTAGGGTGTGTGGGGTGAGTCATAGCCCACGAATCTTGTCCCTGCCGTGTCCATACGAAAACAACACCCCTTTGCATTTATAGAAAGAAGGCATGCGCCGGCCATTCACCCGGGTGAGACAACTTTGTGATCAGGTATAGAGCGCCCCTCCCCCACTGCCCCCACTGGAAAAACAGCATCCAATGAAAAGTAGACACAACAAAATGCTGCATATAAAAGAAAAGGCCTAAGTGTGAGCCTTGGTGGACATTTAAGACAGTGAAGTTTTGCTAAATTCCAAAACATGTGTAATAGTAATGCCTAGGATCCCTTGTACCATGTATTTGCCTATGTATACCTGTAATAAACCATGAGCAAGTGTGAACCATGACAGTTTAATTTGCCTTCATAAAATGTGGCAAATTGTATCAAAAGTTTGCTGTTTATCCACCCTCCCACCTCCACCCATCCACTCATCCCCACCCCCATCGCTGTTTCTGTGGCTCTCGGCAATGATAGGCGTTCTCAAACATTCTCTCTTGGAGGAAGATGCTTGGCAGCTGTACCTGACCTTGATCTCACGGAGAAGCAGTTTGGAAAGTGGGGAGCTGGAATTTCTGTTCCTGGCTCTTCCCTCACTGAGTTAATGCTCCAACTTCTGCTGGTTTCAGATCAAAACCTGGTCACTGCTAAAGAAGAAGGGGTTTACTTTAAAAAGTCACAGAGCGCTTGGCCAAATCATTAGGATTTTTAAAAAGCTCTTTACAACTTGAGGTTCTGTGAAAACACGTGTTGAAATAAGCTTTCAGATGAGCTGTTGCCACCGAGTCTCTTTTGTGGCCTGGAAGAGGGGCGTTTCTGAAGGACTGTTAATAGAGAGGACTGGACTGTTTTCCTGCCAAGAAAGCTGGTATCCTAGACTCACCAGAAGAGGGATTAAAGCACTGGGGGAAAAAAAGCAGACAATCTCAATAGGAGAGATGGGGGTCAGTTTGATCGCCGACCAGATTTGTCAGGGGAATGTCAACAGGCCTGGATCTAAAGGGCCAGGGGACCAGGAACTGTGGAGTTCTGCATGCTGCTGTGTGGAGGGCATTATGTGGGAGTGGTCCACAGTCCCCAGGGTAAGACAGTACAAGGGAAGGACCAAGAGCATGGGATAACTGGGGAGGAAAAGATCTATTGATAGACATGGGCTACAGGAAGGGGGAATCAAAATGGCATCACATACTGGTGAGTGGTGGAGTTAGAAAGGGCATCTATGGGCTCTGTGGCCAGACAGTTCCTTCCCAGGACTATACACAGCAATGCCCAGTAGCAACACGCGTATAAGAGCCACAGGGGGAATGAGTCAAATGCCCCTCAACAGTGTGGTGGGTAAACAATGACAGCAAGAGAAGCAGGGCTTGTGGCTCCACCCGGTAGTGTAAGTGGCTCTCACGAAGCTGAAGGAAAACAGCCAGCGGCAGAGGAGTGGGGACTGTACCACGTCCAAAACCAAGCTTTAACTTGTGGGAGTCAAGGTTTAGATTCTACTGGAAGGGGCACATGGGTGATGACCACGTTTGTTTCTTTATTTAAATGCTGCTTCCCTGGGCAAGTTGGCTCATGAATATTCATTAGCATGTATAGATGTGATATGTGTACTTCAGTTTAAGTCTATCATTCTTTATAAAAAAGATAGAATGACAATACAGAATGTAGCAAAGGCAGCTGGGAGTCTATTTCGGGGTGATAATTTGAGATGCCAGGCAGGTGTAAACCCAGGATGTGATTAGCGATGCTTGATTTTGGTCTGGGTAAGACTCAGGGCTGCATACACTGAACTTGGGGACCATCTGCAGAGAATGACAGCAAAGAGGGGAGCAGGACACAAGAACAGTAGGAGGGCAGATGAAGACAGGAGGAGCCCCGAGTTAATGAGCCAGTCCTTAGAGACCGTTTCAGCACCCATGACACAATGGCTTGGGTGCTGTCTGCATGGCTTATTTCTTGACGGGATGGGAGTAGATGCTCCTTTCTCTCTCAGGAGATTATGCCCCCTGTCCCACACACCTATCCTTTGTGAAGATGCTGGGATCCAGTCTTGGGCCTTACACCTACCAGGCAAGACAACCTCTTTTCTCCAAAGTGGAGGAAACAAGCTAGCCGTGGTAATGCAGACCTAAAATCTCAGCATTTAGGAGGTGGAGGCAGGGGGACCAGTAGTTCAAGGTCATGATCTAGTGTGTTCGGGGCCAGTCTGGGCTGGTTGAGATCCTCGCTGAAGAAAATAAACAACAAAACAAAGAAAAACTGAGGAAACAGTGAACATGGTGAACCGTCCAGTATTAGTGAGGAGTGGAGTGAGGGGACCCCTCAGCCTTCCTCTTCCAGGCGTCTCTGAAGTACAGCTCTGGAAGCAGGGGCCAGTGAGGCTCCTGGTTAGCTTGGTCAGCCCCACCAAAAAGCCTTGAAGGTCAGCCCTAGGAGTGGTGGGTAGTGTGCTGCCCGGTACACCTCCCTGAAGTACAGAGCCTCTTGAGAATGGAGCAGGGGGAGTGGACACACTCAGACAGCGATGCAGGCTTGCCCTACAGCTCTGTGGGGTGGGAGGGCTGCTCTTTATTTGTAAACACATCAGGTGAGAGCTCAGGGAATCATTCTAAACTCTCACATGATGCTGGACCAGGATTCAGGGCATCATCCTAAACACCCATGTGATGCTGGACCAGGGCTCAGGGCATCATCCT
>LOEQ01001230.1:796649-818068 GCA_001685075.1 Bramus lutescens
GGACCAGGGCTCAGGGCATCATCCTAAACACCATTGTGATACTGGACCAGGGCTTAGGGCATCATCCTAAACACCTGGATGATGCTGGACCAGGGATCAGAGCATCATCCTAAACACCTGGGTGATGCTGGAGGCTGAGATGATGTGTCAATGACAGAAACAGTAAGTTTCCTCTAACGGAAAACACCAGGTGGGAGGAGCATCAACACAGCATCGAGGCATCTCGGAAATGCAGAAGAAATGTCTGTCATTTTTCTTCCCTGTACTCTATGGTGAATGCTTGCTACCATGCATAGAAGGATAAGAAAGGCAAAGAAGCTGCTTGAGGCAACTGGAAGACTAGAAGAAGCACACTGCTGTAGTTTGCACTCTGCATGTGCCTCCAAAGCCGCAGAACTGGCGAAGGCTTGATGAAGCCGTGATGCTCCCAGAAGATATGAAACCCTTAGACAGTGGGCCTAGGAGCAGGAGTTAGGTGATGGACGGTCTGCTCAGGCTGTTGGGAACTTAGTCCCTTCTCTTCCTCTGTCTCTGTTTCTTGGCTGCTGTGGGGTGAGCAGTTTGCTTTAACCCCTGCCCTGTGGTGATCTGCCTTGCTACAGGTCTTAAAGTTTTGTGGCCAAGTGACCATGTGCCAATATCTCTGGAATTATGAGTCAAAACTGACCATTTTCTTATAAGCTGATTAGAGCAGGTATTTTGCTGTAGATGGAAGGCTTCCCCAGCCTTGACTTGTTCCCAGGACCTGCCCTCTACCCTGCTCTTCCAATCTTAACTCTGTCATTTCTCAGTGAGACTTTACATGGAAATGTCAAATCCCCTGGAGGGAAGTGCTCTAGGTCAGCTGTTCCCACACTTACCTACGTCTGTGCTGCTGCTTCCAGCAAGACGGTAGATGACCGAAGTCTTGGCATCGGCACTTCTGAGCATAATAACATGCCAGTCAGGATAAGCTCTATTTCCCTTAGTTTCCTGTGCTTTAAAATGAGGTAGATACCTCAAGGAGACCACTGAGCCAGCACCTGTGAGGACCCTAGTCCAGGGACCAGCAGAAGGTGGCAGATGGCCTTTGGAGCTGGTTTCAGTCTCACTTCACAAACCCCTGCTGAGATGACCACATCGACGTGATGTTTTCCAGCCATCGCCAGCAGTTTCCCTTGTTTAGACAGAGCATTTGCATCGCTGCGACTTCTGGTACGTCTGCTCTCATATTTGCAATCTCATAGCTCATTTTTTTTTTTTACAGCATAAGGTTAAATGGAAATGCAGTTGTGAGCCCAGTTGTTGGAGGGCAGCTGGCTGGTCATGGTCTGTGTCTCAGCCTGGTGGTGGTGACACAGGCGTGTTAATTTATGGGGAACGTATTGCCGAAGAGCTCCATTTGCAGTTGGTTCACATTATACTTTAATAAGATGTAAAAGCCAAGATAAAACAGAAACCTTCGTTATGGGCTGTCTGAATGTGGAGTAGGTTCTGCTTGTTGTTCTGCCACCTGACCTCACTGTGGGCATGTGAGATTGTGATAACAGGTCCGTCTGAGGCAGCTGCAAGGTCTCTGATGAGCAAAGAGATCCTGCTGTCCTCTTAAAAGCTAAATTAGAAAAAAAAAACTAAAGATGAAGTGTATACAAGTAGCACACATATGTGTGGAAGAAAGGTGTTCAGTTTTGCCTTGAAAATCGGAAAAGTCCTCATAAAAGATGTTAGCTACCCATGAGCTGGGTATTGACCATGGATAGAGAAGAATTTACAATGGGAAGTGGAAGAAAGCGATGAAAAGAATAGAAGAATAAAATTAAGGTGTATTAGAACGGAGACTCAGGAGTATTCTAATGAGGGAGAGCTCTCCCTCCCNCTCTCCCTCCCTCTCTCCCTCCCTCTCTCTCTCTTTTTGTGTGTGTATGTGTGTGTGAGAGAGAGACAGAGACAGAGACAGAGAAACAGAGAGAGACACACACAGAGAGAGCAAGAGTTGGATCAGAACAACTCAAGAACTTGGGCTTTTTCCTCCAGCCAGGTGGGCCCTCTGCCAGGACCCTTCTGCCACAACGCTGCCGTCATCACCAGTTCACCGCTAATACTACCGCTTCCTTCGCCGTCACCACCACCAGACTACATGTTCTAATATGTGCTCATAGAATGAATCAACAATAAAAATGCTAAAAACTGACTTTTTGGTTCAAGGTTTCAGGTTTCTTAGCAATGTAAATCACTGCCTTGTGTTAGGAGACTGGCTGGGAGCTGACCAAGGAGCTTAACCTCATTTCGCTGCGAAAATAACTTAGAGGTCTGTGAATTCCTTTCTGGAAGAGAAGTAAGGGCTTGAAGGCAATGGGTAGGTCCCTCAGCTACAGAACTAATAGGTGTGTTTCTTAGCGGCTGTGCATTCCAGTGTCCCTTGAAGAGTCGCCGCATGGGGAACTGGGGCCAAATGAGCACTAGCCGCTGTGAGAACAAGGAGGGGCCTTTAATGGCGTTCGGAGGTGCTTTGGTGCCCTCTAGTGCATGCCGCACGCCTGGGCCCGGGGACTGTATGTAGCTTTCTAGGATCTGTCGACAGAGAGAAATGGGCCTCGCAGAGGCAGGTGAAGGGGAATAAAGGGTTTTTCAGTCCCAGGCGGCTGTAACCCTGGTCCTCATCTTTTCACCGACATGAGGAGGGGCTCTTTCTGACTGGAAGGGGCTTACTGTTCTCAAACTTTGACGCACATAGTAATCATCAGGGGCTCGAGTGTGCAGCTTAGGGTGAGTTCTAGCCCTAGCATCTAGCTACTCAGTCTGAAGGCTCCCTGGAAATTTGTGGTTTTGACCATGCCTAAATGATTGTGATTCAGGTGGGTTTGGACTGCACTTTAAAACCAAACCAAAGTAATACATGGAAATTATGACAGCTACAGGGAAACTGATATAACTGGAGGAATTATGCTAAATGGAAGAAATAAACCATGCTCAGAAAAACATTTTCTCTCACACGTGGAATGTATGTGCGTTTGTGTGTGTGTGTGTGTGCGTGTGTGTGTGTGTGTGTGTGTATAGGAAGAAGTGTAAAGGGTTAGGGGATGAGGGAACAATATTGTTTATCTGTGGAAACAGAAGGGAGAACTATTGGACCTGGAGAGATGACTATGTGGCTAAAAGCGCTTGCTGCTCTACTAAAGGATTTGTTTGGCCCAGCACCCATGTTGGACAGCTCACACACAATTCCTTATAACTTCAGTTCTATGGGATCCAGGCGTCCTCTTCTGGCCACCTGCACCCATGTGCATACACCCTCGCCGAGCTATGCATACTTACACATAAGTTAAAAATAAACCCTAAGAAGTTTTTAAAAGGGAAGAGAGGGCTACTTGCGGTGGGGGGCGGGGGAAACCAGAGATGGATAGAGGAGGACAGTAAGGAGTCAGAGAAGAAAAATAATGGAGCGATAATATAAAAATATAGCAAGTATATGAAAATGTCACAATGAAACCCAATGTCACAATGAAACCCATGTGTTTGTTGGGTATCAAAAATTTAACAATAGAAAAGAAAACATTGGCAAGACAGCACCACACACTGCTTACCATTTAACCGCTCAAAATGATTTTTCAATAACCAATAAAAAACTAAACCCCTACAACCAGCTGTAAAAAACAGCCTTTCATCCACTCCCACCTGCTTGCAGACAAAGTGTGCAACCCCAAAAGATCCCTAACAGTGTCCTGGACCCAATCCTCAAAGATCCAACAGCATTCAGACCAGCAAGTATATCCTCATGGAACATGGGCTTGTGCATTAGAACTGGATGATGCTGATCTATTTGATAAAACCATTCAATGGTCTCAAAGGCTGATCCAGCACAACTAATATCATTGAAGAGTTTATGGAAACATTCAGATTCTTGGTTTCATCTGGGTCAGCTGAACCCAAATCTTTGGGCAGAGGCTCAGAGGTTCCTCAGAGAATTCCCATGTGTACAACAGTGTGCAGCCAATGCATCAAGTGTGTACAGAAAGGGAAAGGGTTTATTGGAGGCAGTGTCTCACTTGTAAATCTATGTGAGAGTTTCTCAAAGTGTGGCTCCAGATCCACAACATCCCTGACCTGGGAGTTAACAGAAAGGCCCATTCCCACACCTCTACCACCAGATCAAACCCTTGCAGGCTGCTGGGTCATCTCTGTTAAATACGCAGTTCCAAACAATTCCAATACATGCTGAACTCCACTGGCCTTGATAACCACCTACCTGTCTCTCCTGAGACTTAGGGGGCTAAGGTATGGGGGACCGTAAGGGAAGCAGTGTTCTGCCACCGAGTCACACCCTGTTTTGTGGATCTGTAAGGAAAGGATGTTTGTGGATGGCTGTGCAGGGGCTCACAGTTATTGCTCATAAATTGACCGACAAGCTTGGGGTTAGCGGGTACGGACCGTTCTGTAGGTTGTTGCCTGAACACTGTACGTAAGATTTGGAAGGAAGATCAGGGCAGTAGTTCTGGAAGTGAGACTCAATAGGCTAGGTTGCTGGAAAGTATTGTGTGTGCACATAAGTGCTTGTTATGTGTTCATATTCTCTCCAGGACAGGCAAATGGATGCTGTCAAAGGCAAGGCAGTGGAGACAGGTGTCAGCCAATGATCAATAATGACTCAGGGCTAGGATGTGACACCAACAAGCTAGTTTAAAGGAATGACAGAGACAAACAGCTAAAAGAACAACATCTGACCCAAGTAATTTTTTCCTATGAGACTTGAGTTAATCATGCGGCTTAGCCTTGGGCAAATCAACCCCACCGTTCATGCAAGGACTGTCTCATGAATGAATGAAAGTGTGCACATTTTTTATTTGTATACCTTACCCTGCTTCCTGTCCCATGTCACAATATGCTGTTTTGTTTGTTCTCGTGCTTACAAATGGTGTTGCTTTGTGTGTATGCTCAGATTTGTAGAGTTTGCCAGTTTTTTGTAGTATAAAACTTTTACCAGACAATACTGAGAACATTCTGGAAGATGGTGTCAATTTTGCTTTAAAAATGAGAATTTGGTTTTTCTGTATTTCATTATTTTCAATAAAACTCGAGTGTTTTGAACTTAAAACCAGGACTGCTTCCATGTGCTCGGATGATGCTGTTGAATGGCTTGGAGAAGGAGCTGCTCATGTACACCGCTGTCTCCCTGGAGTTGATGAAGCCGGCTCCAGCTCTGTATGGCTCATGCATTGAAGCGTGAGACCTGACAGTCCACTTTGGGATCCCACAGACCTCGTATATTTTCACAGGAGTTCTTTCGCCCCATCTGTTTCCGCCTTGCTTGGAATTCTGGGCCGGCTCAACTTGCTTTATAGGTGAGGCTAGCGGAATACTCAGACCAGCTGAAGGATTTTATTAGTGATAGGTAATCAGGATGTCATACACATGGAGGGGTTCCTACGCTCATTAGAATCAGATTTTAAGACTTTGGTGGAAACACACAAGGACCCCTTCTTTAATGCTTAGACGTCATCACATGGTGGTTGAGGGGCAGCTGAGTGAGCTCTGAGCATAAACAGCCTTTGGGTGAAATTCCTGAATGCTTGATCCTTAGAGAACCATAACTCCACAGTCATTAAAACACAGCCTGGGACCTCCTTGGCCTCAAGGTGTGATCACAAGCTCAGAGGTAGCTCCAGAGTGTGAGTCACTTCCTTTTCCTCTGTGCAGGACTTCTCTGCTCAGAGAACCACTCTACTTTCCTGGAAAAGTCATAAAGGGCTGGATGGGATCTGGAAGGGAAATATACATCTCTGAACTCTCGAGCTGGTGCTAAAAGATGGCTGCGATCTCTGGCATACAGAAAAATGAAAATATAAATGTAGGAACTTGCTCTTTTTTTAAAATGGATTTTGATAAAGGGTAATGCTCTCTTTATCCATCATTCATAAGTCTGTTTTCTCATTGTCACCCCAATGTATGCAGGTATACTTACATGTGTGTGTGTGGGTGCATGGAGAGGCCAGAGGTTGAAGTTGGGTGTCTTTCTTTATCGTTCCATGGTGATTCTGGTGTCCACCAATTTGGCAAGGTTAGCTGGACCTCCAGCTCTAGGAATCTGCCCATCTTACCTCCCCAGAGCTGGGGTTGCAGGTGCATGCCAGCACACCTGGCTTTTTAAACGGGAATCCAAGCTCAGACCCTCGTGTTTGTGCTGCAAGTGTTTACTGGCTGAGCCATCACCCCAGCCCTGACCCCTTGTGATCTCAGCGCCTCATCATTCTGAACTGGAAATGTGTGTGTGGAGGTCTCACCGCTGTTGGAAGAGGTTCAGCTCCTCTGGAGAAGGCTGGAATGCTGGGCCAAGTGGCTTCCTGTGAAGGATGACTGTAACTTGGGAGCACAGTAGGCGCCACAAGGGTAACAAGGGACTGGTCACTCAGGAAGGGCTGGGTTACCATTCTTGGTGCATAAGGCTGAAAGACTGTATGCTGAAATGGATGGGAGCTGTTGACCGGTACCAACACAGCAGGGAGCAACGTGCATAGCCGTCTCTGCAAACCTCTCCACAGGAAAACCAACTTCTCTTCTGACCGTTCCCACCCCCCATTTCCTCTTTCCAGACACATGATTGACTGTGAACCCCCCACACCCAGTGCACTCTATATGAGCACATAGGTAAGACCCAGTTTAAGAAAACCCAGATACCAACTTGCAAATTTCAAGTTTAATGAGAATATGATTTTGAATATTACACAAGTAAAGACATTTGTTTATACTATGATTTGGATGTTGGAAAATCAGTTTTTACCTTCTGATGCTTCTGGAAATATTTCTTTGGTGCAAAGAAGGCACACTGGCATTTTTAATGAATTCAAGTTTCTAGCCCCACGTCTGCAGAGCATCTCCAATGATCAAGACCAAACTTCCATGACAAGAACACTATTCTCTCTCTCCACTGGGAGCCCTCTCATAAGTAACTCAGCTTGGGACAATTCCTTGCTGCTCATGCTTAGTTGATTAGTTTCCAGGAGTTGGAAAAGAATAAACATTTTGCAGGTAGAAGGACTTTGGTGTCCTTCCTTGTCATAAAGAAATCTCTGGCAACAACAACAACAAAAAAACCAGACTGAGATTGGACAAGGACTGGTTGAGGCAGTCGGACCCCATTAGTAGCAGAGCAGGTAGGTACCAGGTCCTCTTGCCTTGCAGGCTAATAAACATTTCCTGACTTCATTTTTTGCTCCACTAAATAACTGAAGGGGGTGACTGCAAGTTCCCCCGAAAGAGAGTTCCCAAAGAGTCATCAGTGGTGGGTGTTTAGTCTAAACTAACAAGGCTTTGATGAGTACTGTGGATCTTAGCGAGGGTGGTGGGGTGGGCAGTGTCCCAACTGGTGACCACGTGCACATCAGCTAGAAGGGAGGGTGCAAACTGTGTGCTGGAGGCTGCATTTATGTGAAGTGCTTTCGAAAGGGCAGTTTAGGAGACGTCGTAGGCCTGATACTTCGTTATTGTTGACGCCCTTCTGTTTTTCTCCTGGGACAGGAAGTAGATGCGGTTGGCCTCTGGGTAGGTGACTTTGCTGAGCGGGAGCCTGTAGATGGCAGGATTGTTGGTTGTCAAGAGAAGAAAGGTGAGCGCTGAGAGGCAGAAGGGCCAGGTGCAGGGTGGTAATCCAAACTGGAGGGGGAGATAAGAGAAATTTCTGTTACGTCAGATGTGAATGTTTGTTTAAAAAGCCTTTATCAGGTAGAGGAAGGGCTGATCAATCAGTGAGGGTGGTACTTAACTGATAGCCGATGTAAACAAAACCAGGCTGTTAGTTTATTCTGTGACAGGTTAGCCACACACCTTCCAAAATACAGTCATTGGAACTCTAAAGGTGTTAAATGTGTTTTTATGTACAAGACTTGTTTTGTCTTGGGGAACCTGGTGATTCTATGCTTACAGCTCCAGGAACTATGGACACTGTATGTCTTCTTCAATCAGTCTCCTTTGAAGGGATGTGTTCAGCATCCATTTTGTAGCTAAAGACCTAGTTGTGGTTGATTGGCCTAGAGATAGGCACCAGGTTCAAAATAGGCACGTGGCATGAGCCAATAGAATCCCTCTTTTGAGAATGTGAATTGGAAGGAACACAGACAGTGTCAATAGTGCTCTGGACCTGAAAGGACTGGAGAGGAGCCAAGCAGTGGTAGCTGGGGATTTAGAAGCTGTGTGAACAGAAGTCCTTTGTAAAGAGACCTAAGAAATGAGCATACAGGGAGAGAAGCCAAGGAGTGCTGGGTCTGTCCTTGGGGCTAGAGGTGACCGTTAGCCACCTCTCTCCTCAAGGGTTTGCCTACTGTCCTGTTCATTCTCACCACATTGGCCTGGCCTTTATTCCCTGAGATGCCCTGCACTATTTAACACTTTTCCCCATTCTTCCACTGAGACAGCCGAGTGAATTGTTTACAGAGAGCCTACAGATCCAATTATGAGGCAGATCAAACCATCCTTCCAACATCCCAGCATTTTACTATAACCAGTAGAGGGCTCAGCTGGTGCCAGGGGGTCATGCTGCTGGTCGTGTGGAAGTCCAAAGACCACACTGTTAACAAGATGTGGAAGTACCGGAATAATACCAGATCAAGGCTGGAAGGGATACATATTCATGAGTGACGGATTCCACTCAACAAGTCTTCCCAAAGCTCCAATAAGATGCAATAAAGTGTTTTGGGAAGCATTCATAGAAGCCCCACGGTAGACAAACCTCAGTTCTGGTTACCTCGTTATGGATTTTGAATCTTTCTGAGACCTTTTCCCTCAACAGTGTACTGCTTCTATTCAGAGACTTGTTGCTTAGTGCATGCCAAGTACCCCATAAATGGTCCTCAGGGCACAGCCATCATTATCAAGCAGATAACAGCAACGTCAAAGGCTGGGACTTGCATACACATATTCTGGTTAGAAAGACAAAGAATAATGGCTTCTAGGGCCTTTCCAATGAGTCATTGAATGGTTTTATAAATGTAGTTCAATGCTTTCATATTGTGATCCTCAATGAAGTTGGAAATTTCTCCTAAGTAAGTTGTAGCTTTTTTTAAAAAATCCTTCACAATCATCACCATCACAGTAATTTTATTTTATTTGGAGAAATGTCTACATGGAATGGCCTAATCTATAAGCTCTCTGCACCCGCAGGAAGATCATTTAGCACTGTGCATACCTAGATCTAGGAACAAAAGCTTCCTGTATTTCTTCTAGTACCTTGCCTGAGATAGGCACTTGGCATACTCATTGAACGACAGATCAGGTAAATTGTTGGTGCCAGAACTGATGACAAAAACCTAGGATGGATGAGGCCCCAAGAGGCCATCATCCAGCTTCTTGTCTCCACCCAGTGTTTCTGAGGTCCTCTCTGCTCGGTTCTATCATTCCCTGCGGTGTGCTCACTCCTTCAGGGCTCCATCCCCTCATTATCTCTTTCTTCCATTTTCTCCTTTGTCATAAAACTCCAGGATTAAAATATGGGTATGGAAGGGCCCTGCTCTTGTGCAGGCCTGGGCTACGTGGACTGATGAGGACTGAAGTGGCAAATGCTGTGTGTCAAGTGTTATAATGACCAGACAAATGGATGGAGCTAGAAAACACCATACTGAGTGAGGTAACCCAGACCCAGAAAGACAGTTATCATATGGTCTCACTCATAAGTGGTTCTTAAACATAAAGCAAAGAAAACCAGCCCACAAACCACAATCCCAGAAAACCTAGACAACAGTTAGGACCCTAAGAGAGACATACGTGGATCTAATCTACATGGGAAGCCGAAAAAGACAATATCTCCTTAGTAAATTGGGAGCATGGGGACCATGGGAGAGGGCTGAAGGGGAGGGGAGAAGAAGGAAGGGAGCAGAGAAAAATGTAGAGCTTGGTAAAATCAATTTTAAAAAGAATAAAAAAGTGTTGTGGTGAAGGCACAGCCAGCATGTGATGGGAAGCAGAGGGGAACTCAGTCCGTTGGGAGAGATGGCATAGTTTAGTGTCAGAAAAGGCCAACTTGGCGGCTTAGAAAACAGTGTCCTGTGCTAAGTGCCACCCTCTCTTTCATTGAAGGTGAAAAAGGAATCTAGGCAGGCACTGTATGGAATATCTATCTATTCCATCTGCAGATGTTGCATCTACGACTTTTCCTGCTTGTATAACCGGCCTGGCAGAACTGAATATATTCTAAAGAGACACTTATGTCTCCCATTCTGCTGGGATATTAAAACAAAAAAAGACCTAAGAAATTTCCCTAGGAATCTCATGCTGAAAAAGATGTCAGGCCTGGGGATGGGGGTGGTGCCTTGTCTTCAGGAAAGAGATTTACAGTGTGTTGGGCCACCTTACGGGGGGAGGCCAGCTTCCACACAGTGATGGGTCAACAGCTGGGAGGAGCGCACCTTGCCTGGGACTGCGTGGATGTATGTACCCCTTGACCTCTTTTGAAACTCCTGTCTCATCTCGGGAACCTCAAAGATGGACCTGACAGAGTGCCACTGAACTTTTTCCCCTCTCCCCACCATGGCCACATTGAACACATTTCTTTTCCCTGATTTTTACTATTAATTTGATTGTTTTAAATTCACTTCTCAAGAAAGGGTGGCTGAACTTGACTTCTTGGGATACAGAAGCAACCCACGTTGAGCAACCCTTACCCGTGAGCAGTTTCCCTTATACTCTTAGCTTAGGTGGAGTGGGGTGCAGCCATTTGTTCGGTAAGCCCTGGGCACTCTGTGGGGGGCCTGTTCAAGCAAAGAGGCGGCTCCTGCTTTGCACGCCACCCTAAACTGGGCCCAAGGCAAAGAAGAGGTTCTGGGACAATGTGTGCCCATAAACTCTTGAGCTTAAGTCTCTTTGGATGAGGAGATCGCAGCTCTCTCTGTTCCCTGAAACCATTGCCAATATCCCTCGCCGTGAATATACTATTGCTATGGGATAAAGATGTACACTGTCCACAATCCTGGTGGGCAGATAATTTACACACAGATGCAAGTTAAATGATAAAGATTTAAAAATCAGTTCTATAGGATGGTAGACTCTAATGCAGTTATATTTGAAAGATTTACTCTCTAAAGTGCTCCACTGGCCCCCGGTGATGGGTTTGGTCCACCCAAAGTTGACATATAAGCTTTTGAGACCTAGTTCCTTCCTGTGAGTTTTAAGGTGGGTATCAGGATGTGAGCCAATGGGCAGAGGGATTTGATGGAGTGTTTAGGGAGTGGGGGCAGGGCATGCGGCTTATAGCCCACAAGACTTACCGCAGACAGCACGTTAGCCAGGGCGGCACCAAGATAGGCTGAGAACAGCGCTGGAAAAAAGAACCAACCGTAAACAGCTCAGTAAAGATCCAAGAGCAGCTCAGCCTACTGTACTTGCACCCTCTTGGTTGATGCTATGTCTCAAATGCTGTCTCTTGCTCACACTGAGTCGCACTTCCTCTGCCTTGCAGCTTTGAAAGCGTAAAATTCCATGGAAATGCCAGCGCGGCTAAGAGAGCAGATGCACTTCATTAGAAAGGGCCAGCATTCAGCTGTGACAGTTCCCTTGGGTCCCGCCATCACGCCTTCCAGTAAAGGAATATTTAATAGCATAAACCATAAATGAAAGTTGTACAATAAAGCAAAAGCACGTGAGTCTCAGAACTGCCTGTTGGACTATTCCATCAGGAGCTATTAGCATAACAAGGGTTTCTAGGGAGAAATGGCATCCTGTAAGTTTTGGGGAGACCAAACCTCCTACTGCCTTGTGTTTTAGTCTGGGTGGAGAAGGCCATGAACAGGTTGCATGCTGGGAAGAACCAAGCACTGAAAGAAGATGGAAGGCAAGAAAGTGGGCCAACAAAATTGGGCTTGGCTTTTGGGCCTATTTTCCAAAGAGGGCATTCCAATTATCCCTAAAATATTAGAGTTACTATATGTCTAGCCAGGGACAACACCAACCATATCCTTCAGCATTCCTTATAGGTAAGAAGTATTGTTGTCTTGATCACACACACCACCACCACNACCACCACCACCACCACCACCACCACCACCACCAACAACAACAACAACAACAACGAATGATAAATCCTCTTAGAGGACTTGGAGTCCCCAGCATCCTTCCCTTGACTGCAGATAAGCAGACCTGAATCTTCCAGGCTCTTCCTAGATGTTAGCACTGTTCTTGCATTGGTTATTCACCTGATTTCATTTTGACCACAGTCCTATAACTGCTTGTGTCAGACATCAAGGTGTGGTGACTTCCAGGAACTGTGTTTGACGGGACAGAGCCCTGAGTGCTCTTAACCGCTGTGAGCTGCAGCGCCTCGGGATATTATGCGGTTAGAAAGATGAGAGGAGAGGGGCCAACCCAAGTACCACAGACACCCCAGAATCTGGGGGGGAATGTAAGATCCACAGAGCTTTACTAGGCTTGGTCTGTGAAGAGCAGGGGCTCAGAGAGTGGCTTTTCCTGAACCCAGACCTACATGACTGCCCCACTGTCCCTGGGGGCAAAAGTCAAAGGATAAATTCCTGTGCTCTCTTGGCCTCACTGTTATCTCATTTTTGAATCAAACTTGATCTCTTATATCAAGAAGACCCCCACAAAGCCTTGCATGTGCTCATGTGTGGTCCCAGAACTATAGAACAGTGGTGGTCAGAAAATGATTAGAAAAGCATTTCCAAACTATGTGAAATTAACAAATATATGACTATATATGGTTCAGAAAACTTCTCTATCCCAGAAAACATATTCTGGAATTTTTTATTGTAAACTTATTTTTTAAAACCTTATTTGTAACATTTCAACATCTATGGCTGTACTGAAAGAGAAACTCTATTTAAATATTTTGGTCAAAGGTTTTTTTTTCCATTCATTGAACATGAAAGATGTTCCAGGTTGAGAATATATAAATCCAGTGAGTTATGACGGTCATCCTAACTTCCTGTGATGCTGAAGAAATAGGCAAGAGGCACGCAGTCATCTGAAAGGTGCACGGTCAGTGGCTGATTTTCAGTTCTGGTCACTGTGTATGGTGTGTGTTGCCTAGTTCTGCACTGAACGGTTAACATCAGGGAGCTGCTCTCCCAGCTCCATCACCAGCCAGGAGAGCCACAACCCCAGGAGACAGCCCTGAGAATCAACGAAAAACTATCACTTAAGAACACCTGCCTCCGAGTGGCCAAACATCATGTACACAGTGAATGCAGTTGAAGACGCAGACCACAGTGCCAACCAACGGATTTTATAAAGCAAACAATTGCCCTGTCATCTTCTGGGAGTGGCAGGTCTGTCACGAGTGGTTTTCTTTAGCGAAGGTCCACATGGGCCTTCCCTGTGCTCGGGAGGGTATTCTGGGAGCGGTACCTACCACAGGCAATGGCGAGCAGGTGGGTCTGCCAGGTAATGACGTAGAACATGCCTCCAATGGCGATGCAGGCCAGAGTGCTGTTGAAGCCGCACAGGCCGAAGTAGATGGAGTCAAACGGTGTGGCGATGCTGAGTGCTGAGGGAAGGAGAGCACCGGAACTGAGTGAGGTCCCTCCTGAGACACGACTGTCAGGTGTACTCACACCTAACCCAATCTTCAAGCCAGAATCAGCTACCAGAATCATAGGGAGGTATTCACAGAGAGGAGTTTCAGCTTTTCAGTGAAAATACATATAAAGGAAATAAGTGGGCAGGACCACAGAAAAGTAGTGGCTAAACTGTTATGAGCTGAAGAGATCCTTGGAGTAAGGACTCTTGAGTTCTGATTTAAACAGCACAGAGTATGTCCTTTGCCACACACATAAAAATCTTAGTTGTAAACAGAGTCCCAATTTTTGTCATTGGATATCACTCAAATATCCCTGGAAAAATCTCTCCTAGACTTTAAATTTATGCTGAGGGTTAAATATCTGACGACAAAGTCTTTTTTTTTTTTGTGGATAGCTTTTGCTTATAAGAACATGAGGACACTAGCACCAAAATGTGGGAAACAGGAGCATGGGGAAGAGGAGGCTTCCAGAATCAGCAGGATGTTGATAAAGACACATCACAGACTGTCTCTGAAGCTGGCCCCAGCACTGACCCCCTGCAGCTCACTAAGGAGGATGCCATCCAAAGCAGTGAACAGACCTGCGAGCATCCCAATGGTGGATCCGATGGCTGCATGCAAGCAAATGAGAGGTGAAGCTATGAGCAGAGCTATGAGGAAGATTCCTCCGGTCCAGGGATTGTCACAGCCATACACTTGGCCGATTCCAACCGGGATGGCTCTCAGGAGCTGCACAATGACAGGGTCACGCGTTGGTTGCGGAAGTAGACAGACAGCTCACACCTCCACACCAAAGTCCCACGCGAATGCTTTTCAGACAGGACCTTACTGTGTTTCTCGAGCTGGCCTTGGAGTTTCGATCCTCCTGCCTCAGCCTCTTGAGTGTACACTAACGTTTTACAACAGGACTCACGGAAGACATTACTGCTCAAGGAGGTTAATGTGAAGGGAGCAAATGCTTTATCCTCTCAATTTTGAGTTCTTGGAGCATTAAGTAGTTAGGATGTTTAGTTTCTTTCATTCAGAGACATCAATGTGGGGGATTTATTCTCTTGTAAAGTGAAACTGAAGAATTTTCAGAAGGGCATTTACTATTTATTAGAAATATAATATATATCTGATAAAAACAACTCTTATATTTTTAAAACAAAATGATAAAAGCCTTTCAGGAGGAAAATGGTCCTCTGTGCTTCCAAGACACTCATGTCTGGCTGTGGTGATATTCCTGCGTGGCGGAAGAGCTGGAGTCTGGGGTCTACGGAAGGGCCTTGCAGGGGCAGTTTGGTCTGGAAACCGCCTTAGGTCTTCCTGCAAGTACCCCAAGGTCCTGGGTAGGCTGACAATGAGGAAAAGAACTGCCACACAGACGGGAGGACAGGCCAGTTGGGCTAGCCTCAGAGGGTTAGCCCAATCTCCCACCCCGCCAGGATAGAGAACAGAACAGGGCTCAGCCTTGGGCTGCCAGGACGAGGGGACAGGCATGAGAGTATGCCCAGACAACAACACATGGCTGTTCATTCCCACACACCCCAGTTGTGCCCTCTGGGCATCTCCTCGGTGATCACCCAGCACCGTTGGAATCTCTAGACCCTCTTTCTGACACTTATTGCTCATTTTCTTGAAATGTAAAGTACACATTTTAATTGGAAGAAGACTCAACACATGAATCCTGATCATAGTCCAGAAAGTTATTCTTCAAGAATGACTGCCCCAAATTGATTTTTTTCTGAATCTTTGGGTGGTGGTCTAAACTATTTATATAAGATAATTAAAAATATTTATTTTCTAGAAAAGTCTGACCTATTTATAACTGAGAATATAATGAGCTTTATCTTATGATTTCTAACATTATCTTTGTATAGCACATCGAGCAGAGCAATTTTGCCTCCAAAAGATAGGGACTGGGTAAACCCCATAAGCAGGAAAACTCCCGAGAGTTTTCACCAAATCAGCCCCTCTTCTCACCTCTCTCCCATGAATATCCCTCCTCCAGTTGGCAATGACCAAGGATGAGGCTGACAGAATAATGTCTTTTCTGAATAATGATGCCTCTCAGTGTGTTTGCATGGCACTGTTAACGACACCATGGAATGCTGAGAGGCACTGGGCGTCATTATTTCTGAAACTTTGTTTAATAAGCCCAATGACTTTGGGGCGACGAATCACCAATAACGAAGCTCCAGGTTGAGCTATAGATTGGGACAGAAAGTCCTTTAGTGTAATGGAAAGTAGGAAGTCTTAGAAAATAAGTGCCTAATTAGTTAAGAAGCCTAATGGCCACATTTTCCCATCTTGCTTAATACTTTTTAATATTGCTTCTTCACTATCTTGGCAGGCTTCCAGAGGTCAGTGTCATATATAAAATACTTTAAAAAGATGAAAACCTCTGCCACCTTTGTTTCTTAATGGAGGTTAAACTGGTGTTTTAAAACACGAGCAAGGCTCACAGAGAGAACAGAATAGGCTACCATGACTTCTGAAGCTGGTGGGTAGCAGTGTGGTGTGTTATACTTTAATGATTCAGGGCCATGAATGAAATAAAATACACATGAGTATGTTCAGATGGGGCTTAAGGATCAAAAAGGCTTCCAAATGAAGGAAAGCAGCCAAGAGCCCAGACCACATATCAGGAGGTCAGAGTTCTAGCCTGGACTTGGCTCTCCGTTAATCCGCTATGGAACCTTGGGTGGGTCTTTTAATTTGGCTTTCGTTTCTTCCTCTGTGTTATCATAGGGTGGAACCAGAAACAAAACTTTTAGCCCCGAGGAGACAAGGACGGGATCTCACAGGATAAGTAAGTAGAATGCCACGTACTGTGTTCTTGTGATCAGTCATCCTTTGCTTGTGTTTCTGATGTGCAAAATGAGCATATTCAGTCTGACATTGAATTTGTACAAACACCATCCTTCCTTCTTTCATGACACCTACCAAAGGCACTTGGATGCTTGACCAGGTGATGTTGGGTGTGGCAGCTGCAGGCTGTAACAGTGTCGTGGGGAAGAAAAGGTTGTAGTGGCCTGTGGCTGCTAGGTACAGGGTCACGGCGATGTTGAAGGGCAGTGTGAAGACTGGGAGGTCCCACTTGCTGAAGATAGTGCTCAGGGCACTGGACAGGATGGGGCTGGTGGAAGAGACATGGGAAACCTATCAGCTCTTGCTTGCTTTGGCACTAGACCACACGGCAGCAGAGAACCCTGGTCCTCCCAGAGACATGCAGCTTCCTGGCTGCCTTTGCTTGGGCTTCCTTCTTGAGTGGGACATAGAGGCTGGGGAAGGTTCACACTCAGCCTCAGAAGGATGGCTTTAGGAGAGCCTTGGGGTTTCCTCAGAGAGTCATCGGATCCATCCCCTAGGCAGGAGGAGTGAGGGAGGGTCTGGAGAAGAATGGGCGGGAATTACAGTCATTAGTATATTTTGAGTGGCCAAGAATTCTGCCTTCATGGACAGAGTACCCTCCATTTTCTGGAGATGAGAGAGAAATCTGTACTTGGAGGTCTCTGCCTCATGGTTGGCCTTCAGTCCACCCTGAGAGGGCGTCTCAATCTGGTCAGTAGTCTAAAGGAAAGAGAAAATCTCGTGGGAACAGGAGGGGTGAGATTTCAGACCCTGGGAGGGCTCTGCAGCTCTTAGCTTATGCGGCCAGCAGTTTCTTGCTTTGTACTCAGCCAGGGCAGGAGCAGAAGCCCTTTGAGAGCTCAGAGAAAGGATGGTAGCTGATGAGGCCCTGTAAACAGATAATCTGGCGTGATGGTGATGCTCTCAGGTCATTAGGAACTGCCTCCAGTGGGTGCTTCTGGCGTTCAAACTAAACGACAAATACTTGAAAACTGAAGTAAGAAGGGCGCTCCAAGGTTTGGTTTAAGAAGGATGCTAATTGGGATGGGGAGATGACTCAGCCGGTAAAGTGTGAGGACAATATTAGGACTCGAGTTTGGATTCCCAGCACCCATGTAAAACGCTGGGCATGGCAACATGTGTCTATATCCCTAGTTCTGAGGGTGGAGACAGGCAAAACTCTGGATCTGGCAGGCCACCTAGCCCCACTGCAGCAATGGCCAGGGTCAGTGAGAAACCTTTTCTTAGAAAATGACATTGAGAACAATAGAGGGGGGCAGCTGAAGTCAACCCCTGACTTCCACTGAGACCATACAGGTGAACACACCTGAGTGCACGCACGTGCATACACACACAGACACACAGACACACAGACACACAGACACACATACCACCACCACCACTCCCACCACCACCCCCTCCACACACGTATATGTGCTCACAGGGGACTTTAGAAGCAAACTTACCAAGTCATGGACATAACGATGACAGGGAGCAGCAGCCACCAGTAATAGTTGCCCTCGTCTGAGAACACGGCCATTAGGAGTCCCACAAGCACCCCATTGTAGCCATGGAGCCCTGCTGCAATGGCCGACCTGGGGGCACAAGGATGAGGTGATGGAGTGGAGGCCTCCCTGTGATTTTAGCTGTTTTTAGACTCACAGCTTCCTAACTTGGGGCCTGACAACCCATCCTCAAACAAGCTACCCTTTGGGGAGTAGGGAACAAGAAGCAAAGATAACCTGTCTAGCCTTTGCTGGTCAACATTGGGCCTTGGGGACGTACTTATCCTGGCTCAGAATGAGGGCCGTCAAGGTGGACGCAATAATGCCCACGCAACCCGAGATGGCCCACCAGGGATTCTGCACGAAGAGGCCCAGGGCGATGAGGAGTCCACTGAGAGGGTTGTTCACAAACATCACCTGGGACATGCCTCGGAGCACCCAGTCAAGAAACTGGAACACCGGAGATTTGTCTGAAATGGTAGGGGAAAGTTGGCGGACACTCAGAGCAGGTTAGGCCTGGGCTGGCCCTCAGGTGGCTGCAGGAGCCAGGATCTTTGGGGCCCCAGCCTGCATTTTCAATCAGTCAGGGCCCAGGCTAAACAAAGAGCACAGGGATGCAATTGATTGTCCAGAGCACTTGCCAGCCATTGCTAGGCCAATGCAGTCTCTACTTGTCTCTAGGCTGCTTTTCCCATGGTGGGGAATCAGGTACCTACCTTGAGTTTAATTCTGCTTCCCATGAGAGTGGCATAAAATTTCCAGAAAACTCGCTTGCCGCAGAGAGGGTATGAACCCCATGAGCCAAGCAATGTGGAGATTTCTAGAGAGAACCCCCAGCCCTAGTAGACACAGTACCCCTAACCCATCCAGCACGTGTTTGTCTAGGATGCTGGATTCAGAATCCCAGTCTTCTTTGAAACATTAGGTGGTATATTTGGGTCAGCAGAACTTTACTATTGACAAACAAGGACTCACACAACTATCCATCCTCACAGTACAGTTACAAATACGGGTGTTTATGTCCCAAGAGACCCTCTGTGTTAATGGTAGAAGGAGCTTCTCTGAGAGGCCCCCCAAAAGAGATCTCCAGCTGGCCCACAGAGAATCCCCTCAGCGTGTTTCCATGGGGCAAGTAAGGCTTGGGGGTTGTCAAGGGCTGATGTCACAGACTGCACCTTTAAGTCTCTCTCCGCATTCCTTCATCTCTCCAGTGATGTAGCTCAAGGATTTGCTAACTCGCTTCCCTGTAGCGGCCATAAAGCTCTGAATCCAGGAAGTCCTGGTGGGGTTGGCTTCCACCTTTATCTCAGAGCTCTCCTCCATGGTGTCCATATCCTGTCCAGGGACCAGAAATAGGTAAGAATTGTCCACAGTGCTGTGGTTTTCACACTGGGTGACATTTGAAGTCTCTCCAAGGACCAAACTAAGGTTTGCATTTGAGATTTTGCTAAACTGCTGTTTAGCCAGCTCCCTGTCTCTTTAGGTTGTTTTGCTGGACATGTTGTCATCTTTGATATATTCAACCCCAATGACATAGAATGAGATGGTACCGTCATCCTTGTTCTGTGGATGGGGAGTCAGGCATGCAGGAGTTCCTGTCGCAAGGGTCAAGGTCAAACGGTAGGATGAAGACAAGCCGCACCTGTCTTAATTTTCTTAAACTATGCCTTACAGAAAACTACCTAAAAGAAACTATATCCCCACCTGGCAATCTAGTTTTTGAATTTTAAATGCAAAGGTCTGAGATTACACACACAAGACTCTTAAACCGCCCCCCCAAAACACCCTGGCACGACCTTATTTCCTAAATGCAAGCTGATGATCAACAACAGAGCGGAAGGGACGGCAGCTCCCAAAACAAACTGCGAAAGAGAGATATTTCTATCCATGCACTGTATCCATCTGAGCGTCCCCGATGGACAGCATCTCCCCACCCTGCTGAGGGCTGCAGGCTGCCACCTCTGATCTGGGGTCACCACACTCACGAGCAACTCCACTGCAGGCTTCTGATATGGGTAGGGAAGTGGCTCTTTGGTTTGTCTCTCTTGGTGTTCACCTCTTCCAAATACTGGAGTTGGGAGGAAAGAGAGAGTCATCAGTTCGGACACCTGAACTTTGGCACTTTTACAGTAATTTCTGCAAAGACTCGAGTTATTCCATGTGTTGTCTTACTCCACAGAGGAAGCATAAAACGGCAGTCTATGGATAAGAGTCCTTTTCCTTTATGGGTCAGGCCCATTTAAGGCCTCTCCTTGGGGGGGGGGTGCATGTTGTCATGTTTGAACTTGGCAATGATTCTCCGCATGCAGAGGACTTTAAAATCTTTCCCCTCCCTGCCTCCCTCTTTTGATTATGGCATTTGTTCTTATTTTTGAGATGAGGTCTCACTATGTAGCCTGGCTGGCCTGGAGCTTGCTATGAAAACCAAGCTGGCCTTGAACTCATAGAGATTTATCTACTCTGCCTCCCAAGTGCAGGGACTGCCGCCAAGCCTGGCCATGATGACATTTGATTTTAACCTAATGGTGGTAACACATGTGCTTTGTGGTCTAAGCATTGATACGTTTCTGTTCCTTTGGTAAATAGCCTCACACCATGCTTGGGCAAGAAACACTAATTACACTCAGAAAACAAGGAAAATGCTTTAACAAGCTTTTGTCTGAATTTTGGCAGTTTAATAGGTTGGATCAGGGCACATGATATTCATGCAGTCACTTTAAGTAGGTTTTGAGATGTCCTTATGTCCTTGTAATTCTGCAGAGCTCTTGTAATGTGACTCTAAACATCTTTCATTGGTAGGCTGGCTCATTTTTAAGGATGATCCTTTTCCGTTAAGGACTCTTGGGAAAGAGCAGGCCCTTTGAAGCTTTGGACTTGGTACTCTGGTGCCCTCCTGTGGTCAAGAGTGAGAACGGCAGGCTGGACTCTGCCTTCCTGTTTGCAGTCCGCTCTTCCCCTTAGGGTATCTAAGCACTGGGAGGGATGTACCTAAGGCACCCTGTTCCCACTTGTGTAGAAGCAGGGCCTACAAATACCAGTGTGGTTCGGAATCATATAGTCGGAGACGAGTTAATTTTAAAAGCTTTGGAAAAAAGGGTAGGAAACAGAGAAAATGCCCCTGAACTTGAGGATTGACCCTCTGCTTCTGTCTGGACCACCCTGCCAGGCTTCAGCGTTTCCCAGGAACTTCCCCATCCCAGGCCTCTTTGCACAGGGCTGCACTCCCCTGTGCCCCCATGGACAGGGCCCCCTCTCAAAGACCTGCACAACTCTCTCTACGTGCAGGTTTACCCACAGCCTCTCTAGGCTGCTTGCTCTAAGTTGGCTGAATTAGTTATGAATGGATGAGATTAGAGAAAGTACAGAAAGACAGCCAGACACTGAGGAAGCTTCTGGGAGGCAAGTGATATGAAGGTCACCAACCCAGGGGTCAGTTCTCTATTTTGCAGTGTCCCACCCAAAGTAGGACCAAGTGTCTCTTCTTTGGGTATTGCCACTGTGTAGTGGGTACTGTCACTGTGCGGCAGGTACTGCAACTGTGCAGTGGGTACTGCCACTGTGCGGTGGGTACTGTCACTGTGTAGTGG
>LOEQ01001230.1:818283-837695 GCA_001685075.1 Bramus lutescens
GTGCGGTGGGTACTCTCACTGTGTAGTGGCTGCCACTGTTGTCTGCTTTGAGACAAGGAGCTGGGGCCTGTGTGTGTGGCAGAGAATGTACACACCTTTGCTCCTCCTCCGGATGGATGACCACTCGATGTGGAACACACTCTTCCGTCTCAGGAGCACAGTCTCAGAGCCCTCCTCTGCCTTCCACTGGCCTGATCTGGGGGACTGCTCTCCCCTGCCACCTAGTAAGGGGCAAGAAGAGACAAGTCAGTATGCCACCTGGTCTGCATCTCTAAGAGCCAAGCTATGGAGGTGAGAAGAACACAGAAGCTACAGAGGGGTGAGTGACACAGCTTGATGCTGGAGGAGCAACTGCTTCTGTATTTGTGCAATAATGTGACACTGCAAAGTAGAGAACTGACCCCTGGGTTGGTGACCCCGTGGCCCTGCTCCTCCCTTTACAATGTCTATTTCCTTTCTCCACAGAAACTTAAGTTATATCTGGGTCAAGGGATGAATGAACCAGGAGCTGGCCCATTTAACCACACTAGAGGGAGTAAGGGCTGACTGGCCAGTCACTCACTAAGCTTCAGCCAATGACTTGGACCTTTCTGTTAGAGTCCCAAAAGTGGCTGCCTATTAGACCACCTGGAGTCTCAAAAAACGTCTGAGCCTTCCCCACCCCAGACCAGTGAAAAAGGCAAAAGATGGCCGCCATATGCAGCTTGGGTTGATAGCAATTCTTGCTGCTTGGTCTGGTCCTTGCGGCATCAGTTGAGAGCTGTTAGAAAGTCCTAATTCCAGCCTTAACCCCAGACTGGCCGAACAAGAATCTGCATTTCAATAGGCCTCCTACTTCAGTTATTTGTATATTAAAAATTTGTAAGTCCCCATATAGGAGGGGCTAAAAGTCTGGGACACATTCCTGGCTGCAAGAGATCCTTGGCTGTCCCCACTGTCTTCAATCACCACATTATGGGGAGAATATTCTTGAATTAGGAATAAAACCTCTAGGGTGTAGATTGGGAACAGGTGGGAATGACTCACATGGGCTGCTTAAGGAAGTGTAGGCTCCTGGGCCCGCCCCAGGTCTGTTGACCAGAGGCTTTGGGTACAGCCTAGGCTTGCTTGGTCTAAGAGAAGGTTCCTCTTAGCTTGGCCCTGATCCTGGACATCAGAGTTCACAACAAACAACACACACTACTCTGTGCTATTTTTCATATATACAAAGGGGGTGCAGATGTTTAATAAACCAAGGCTCCATACGAAAAGGAAAGTTTTTGTTAAGATAGTCAACCTTTGAGACTAAACACTTAGCTAGAGGAACGGAGGTAGCTGTCGATAGAGGTTTGGGGGGTTGGGTGGCTAAGGGATGCCTAGTGAGATCGGGCTCATCCACAGGCAGAGCCCATGATGGCCTGAGCTCTTGTGTTTAGTAACTCAGATTCTGCACTGACACAGAGGCAGGGAAGTGGGTCAAACTCTGTCTAATGGAGCTGATGGCCCGATCACGGCAAAGCAAAAGGAGGACCTCTCTCACATAGGTGACATTGAAGAAGCATCCTGGGGTCCACAGTCCTTAGTGGTGCCAGCCAAGAGTTGAGAAAGACAGGAGGAAAGGGGTGAAGCCTGAAAATGAACCAACTAACTTCCAAAGGCTTGAAAACACTCATAGCAAAAGTGAGAGCAAATTACTCTGGGCACCTAGGAAACACTCAGAACACTCTGGGCAAATAACAGTAACTTCAAGAGTAGCCAGAACGTGGGTCCACTGCTGTAGAAATGAGATGTACCATCCGTGCAGTATGAGAGAAAGCATAGAAACGCTGGCTAGGATGCAGAAGTTATTACCTTCTGCTTGGCATTTTGCAACTCGTCTGTAACCTCGTTGACACTTTCCTTAATTGCAGGATGTAGTTCTTCCAGAAAGAAATATACAGCCCCTGTAGGGCTGACCTTCTCAACCCGACCTGTAGACAGGACAGATATCTGGAAATCTAATCTACCACATCTTCCCTATGCTGTAACAAAACCAGATAACGCTTAGGGAACACCCTGGAAGGAATTACAGCTGTTCACACCCCAGACATATCCTCAGGGAGGACACTTCCTGCTGATGGCACCGGCTCCTCTGCTCCAGGCAGGACGGTCCCTTCTCCTTGGTGAATGGTCTCCATTTTCCATCCGCCTGCACAGACTCTTACCTAACTGTGCTGTAGGCAGAGTTCTTGGCTAATGAGATACTTGATTTTCTCCAGCACTGCCACTATCTAGCACACATCCAGTAGATAGATAATAGGTGCCCAGGATGCTGTTGAATAAATTAACGAGGGATGACCATCCCATGCGTTTTAATTTCTGAACGACATAACAGAGAACAAATGGCTATACCAGGGCATGGAGCATGTTTGTATATATTGATGTGTGTATGTATTCATGTATATGTTCATACATATATGTTTATGTGTGTGTGTGTGTGTGTGTGTGTGTTTGTGCACATGCCCCTGTGTGTAGACACCAGAGGTTGACACTGGGTGTCTTTCTCATTCCTTAGGTGTCATGGTGTAGCAAGCAGAGACTGGTCCCAGGGCTCTCGTCACCATCTACCTGTTTGCCCTGTCAGCACAGCTGCAAACACTCTGTGGCATGTGGCTGGGCAGCTCTGTCCTTGGTAATCCATGTTTCACTGCCAGCAAGTGAGTAGCTTGGGGTATGCAGCCCGAGTAAGGAACTGCTGCCCTTCCCTCCCCCACCAGTTTTCTCAAACACTCCAAAGCACGCAGGCTCATTCCAGGGCAACTCAGTACCATTCCAGGGGCACGGTCTGTATTCTCAAGGATGGCTACCATCTCGTGTTTTAGAAGGCAAAACTTTAGCGGCATTTTCTTCCTGGTGGCTTAGAAGAAAAACAGTTTTTGGCTTTTATTATTTGAGCTCTTTTGGGGGGTAGTAGTGACCTCAGAGTTCTCCTACCTCTAAAGACATCTAATGCACAGAAATGCCAGCCGTTAAAATGACCAGGGGGAACAAAGACTTTGTAGAAGTGCTTGCTTGTGAAATAAAACTTTTCGCTTACTGAAATTTCTTTGAGGGAGCCACCCCCCACCAAAAAAAAAACCTCAAAAAATTTGATTGATTTTTTTTTCAAAAGGGAAAATTCAGCTAGTGTGTCTTTTTAAAAATTAGTCCATCAAGGCCCATGCCTGTAAAATCAGCTCATGGTGGCCATGCCTGTGCCTTCCTCAGGATTGAACCAGCTCTACTTTCTCCTGGAGGTGGATTGACGCTGCCTATTGATGCTCACAATGTCTGTCATGAGGAGCATCTGAGCTTCCACCATCGTGGACCACTTGCTCCCTGGTTCTCATGTTCTTAGGACACAGCCAATACATAGAGCAATTTCCTAGCATTGCCAGAGTGGCTGTTTCTGAGGTCCCATATCATACACAACTTGACTATTGCTATTTACCCTTTGGTTATAGTTTGGACAGATGTTTCCCTATGGTGAGCTTCATGCTATGACTTTTTATTGCCAGAGAGTCTCCCTCTCTCTGGGAGAGAGAGAGAGAGAGAGAGAGAGAGAGAGAGAGGGGCAAGGCTTCTGAGTGCTAAATGAGATGATTTATTTCTTTTCTTTTTAAAATGATTTATCTGTATAGTTAGTGTTTGCTACTGTGTATGCCATGGAGGTCAGAGGAGGGCATTAGAAACCCTGGAGCTGGAGTTATGGGCAGTTGACAGTCACCTCATGTGAGTTCGGGGAATCAAACTCAGGTCCTCTGGGAGAGCAGAAAGTGCTCTTAATGTTGATCCATGTCTCCTCCTCCCTTTTATCTTAAACATTTTTGATTATACTGGGTTATGCAAGGTCATTTTATGCTTACATTCTTAACACATCGTCTTCCCATCCACTGCTACCCACCTTGTCCTTCTCACTGCTGCCTTCCATAAACCTCTGTCTTTCTAGCTGCTTTCTTTTCTATTTTCACATTATCTACACATATAGGATTCATGTGGATTTATAAAGTTCAGGAACAAATGAGAAAGAATTTGTAATATTTATCTTTCTGAAATGGATGCAACTTTCTTAATATGATTATATGTAGTGGCATCTATTTTCTCCTATATACAACATAACTTTATTCTCCATTATGACTACATATATCTGTATATAGCTCACATTTTCTTTATCCTTTCCCCTGTTGATAGATACAGCATACTCCAGTGCTGCAGTGAGCGTTGATGTGTTGCTATGATATGGTGACTTGGAGTCGTTGGGCAAGTACCCAGGGCTCGTGTAGCTGGTGGCTCTTGTTTTTTTCCTCTTTGGAGCTGTGTAAACTGAAGTTAATGTTTTCAAAGATCATGCTATACGCTATAGAGGCCTTGAATCTTAGAATTGGAAAAGAAAAAGTGGAATTTTGAGATTCGTTGGTCAGGTCCTCTCATTTTACAGATTTTTTACAGATTTTACGGATTGGGAATTTTAATCTACCAGTTCTCCTCTGCTTCCAAATATGGTGGCCTACTACAGCTCTTCTAAAATCCATTATTCTTATAACTGTTTCTTTCCTGTTCGCAAGAAGACACATTCCTAAATCTTCCTAACACTGCTGGACTGGGCAGTAACCTGAAAGGCAGATTGGATGAGGAGGGTTTGGTTCATGAGGGTACTTTGTTATCTGGGATTCCAGTCTCTTAACACATGACCGATGGTCCAGTTTTTGTGAATATGGGGTATGTATGACTCTTTGTAGTCAAGAGGTAAGTAAGACTCGTATTAACAGTTGAGACTTTGAACGCCTCTCTTTCCCCCATATAGATCATTAGTTGGCCAATGGACATGCCAAAATTTTGATTTCTTTTGGTGCTTTTTGTCTTGCTCTGTGGAAGATATCGATATGTATAAATGAGCTAACACCTCACTTAAACTCATGAAATCTTATGAGAATCTCGTAAATGAGATTGGAGAGTCAAAAGGGGCTCATTTTCCCTCAAAATGACATTGCGCTCTCTTCCCATCCAATCTACACCCTCAGAACTGTGTGTTAGCACGGCCAGTCTTTCTGAGTTTGATCTGTGTTCTTCTAATCCATTCTGTATTCCAACTAAAGCTGTATTTTAAATTCCACTTTCTTACTCAATACTCTACATAGCGCCACAATGCCCCAGCTCCCCCACCTGGCTTTCTAGATATTCTTTAACAGGACAAGTGTCATTAGCCAACCTCTTATTTTTCCTTCTAACAGAGATTCTGCTATGACATGCTAGGTTTTCATGGCTTCTCAGTGTTTCCTCCACCCCATACCTAAGCTGTACCCCCGCCTTCTGTCTTGTCTGGGTTCTACATGTTCCATGAAACTCCCCTTGCCTTATTTTGGTCACACATGTCCATCCATTCTCTGAATTCTCACTGAGTTTTTGCAAAGGGTTCTAGGTCCTGCCTTTTGGAGTTTAGGCTGTGGCAGTTTTTTTTGTTTTGTTTTATGTAGCTCAGGCGGAGCTTAAATGTACAGGTCCTCCTGCAGTAGCCTTCAGTACCCTGAGGTTATCAACACACACCAACCACATCAGCTCATGGTAGAATTTTATACCCACAGTTGAAACACATGTGAAATGTATTTGATAAATATTTTTCAACCTAATTAACATACTCAGAGTGACCAATTCTTCCATAACCAAGTGACCTTCAAGTATAGGCATTGGTAGGAAGAAACTGAGGCCCAGAGAGAAGCGTCTCACCTGGGCCACATAGTTGGTCAGTTATGAAGCCAGGTATGACCTCGTTTTGAATTTTATTCCAGCAATGTAGGAGTCTTACAGTTAGCTGGAGCCTTTCGCATGAAATCAATCGGCTTGTGGTTTTTTTTGAAAAAGAAAGCAAAATTATTTCATCTATTAGAAAGAATAACAAAAAAACCTACAAAAATAAGCATCACCATTGGGAACAAACTGTCCTGGGTCATTGTTATAGGTTCTTCTCTAGGCAAAGCTTCCATACTCTTTCCACACACTGGCCTTTCGTGCCTTTCCCCTTTTCCTTAGGAAGACATGGCGAATTGATTGCAGACATTTACTGGTACGTTTAGACACATCCTCAGAATCCTTAACACGATGCCCAAACATCTAATGCTAATCAGAGTTGGCCCTTGAGGGCAAAATTGTTTTTCTTTCCAACGTTATGGAAGGTATCGGTGGGTACATACTTGACAGGAGGGGTATATCTGGGTGTGGTGTTGACAGTAGGCAGAGGCTGCAGGTAGAAATATCTAAGGGTCACAGAGTGCCATTTCCCAGTAGAGAGATCAAAAAGCCAAAAATAAAAGGCCATCAAAACGGCAAAATCCTCTACTGTCTATTAATAGGATTCTGACCACTTGAACCAGACCCGGTGGACTTGTGATATTTTATATAAACAATTACAATCCCTCTCTAATGATACTTGGAGCTTCTCCATAAATGGCCAGGAAGGACGTAAAATTTACTACCTAACAAGATAATGAGCTGCCCACCTCTTATCTACTCAGATATGACTCATGAGACAAATGGCCCGTGAGAAAAGGCCGAATAACTTCTCTTAACTGTCATTAAAGTGCCCCATTGTCCCTTAGGGGAGCAAGTCTGTCTCTCGGAATTTGGCTGCTGTGTTCCTGTCTACAACATGTACTCTTCGTTGAAACTTTTTGGTTTCAACAGACTTCAGATCAGGGCTTTATAGCTACCCCAGAGGGATGGTCAGAGCCCAGAAAATAAGCTGATGTTCCCCCAATGATCTTCCTCAGACTGCACATCTGAGGGCTAAAGCTCTCCAAATCCTAATCAGGCCTCTGCTCACAGACTCAGACATTCTTCACATAGTCTTTTTCCAAAGTCTGTCCCACTGGTCAAGGCAATCCCAGAGGAATTAGACTCTGTCTCTTTTTATAGCCTGTCCAGAGTTGGGGACTGTGCTGGCAGACTGGCAAACAGATTCCACTGACATCCTTCCTCGTGCAAGGATGAAAACATCTGCCAGCTCTAGTGCAAACCTTAGCTGGGTGGATGGACCACTCCTCCACAGAACACAGTATTTCCACTCTGGGTTCCCTGGGTCCCTGTAGTCTGACCTGCATTTCCAATACCATTAGGAAATGAACAAGGCTCTCAAAATTAAGTACTGTTTTGTGCAGCCTGGTGACCCCCATCTTCTGGGAAGGTCAAGAGGGCGAATCGAAGCTTTGTGACAGGCTCCTCCCCTCATTGTGTTAATAACACTAAGACAGACCATCACGGCTGTCACCTCAATCGGAGACAAGGCTCACTTTAAGCATCTTTCCAGGATCAAGTCACATTAACTTGGGAGACTGAGTCCATCTTCAAACCCACCCACAGGACGGAAAGTCATCTGAAGCTGTGTGACCCTGACTCAGTCATGTCCTTAACTGGAACCAAGTTACAAGCCTGCCATTCTGGATCCAACCATCAGAGTCAAGAAGGTTTTGCCCCCTAAAATTCACTTCTTCCTGTGAGCCACCTGGGAATCTCCACCTTGTGTGCATCCAGCTCCAGGTGAAATCTATGTTCAGATTCCTCCGGAGCCCAGTTTATTAACGGACCCAGCTCGTGACTTGAACGGTAACTACTGCCTTTATCTACTACCCCAACATTACTGGTCTAGACTGGGCACAGGGCTCCTTTTCATGCTTGTCATCACTCTTGAACTTCCTATCTGTCTCCCTCAAATACTCTGTGGAGCCACTTTCAAGCCCCGTCGGTTTCCTTTCTCTTTTATTTCTGCTCATAGTCCCTTTCCTAGTGTCTTAATTCTACTTTGTGTCTTCACCCCTTCTTCCTTCACATTCTGGTATAATTGGTATCTTCCCGATTATAGGTCACTAAGCACCAGACGATACTGCCTCCGGGATAGCGACCTTTGCCGTTTACATCAGTCCCCACCTTCCATCACTGGAAACCTCTTGACCTCCAAGTGACATCACAGTCTAGTTTTCAAAACAAGGCTCAAATCTTTCATGTCATGTGGCCTGTGAATATGTGGCAGACCAGCAATGTCAGCTGGGTTCCCCGGCTGCTCTTTTGCAGCTCCCAAATAATTCCAGATGACAGGAGACTTTTTTCCCCTTTGTTAATGATTTGACCTTGTTGAATGTAGAAATAAAAAGGCCAAAAGTAAGCCCTCCCCCAAATAAAACTAAAAATTCTTTACTCTAATGGTCAGATCCCAACTGCTTAGTGCTTGACCTGGTGAACTGTATTATCAAAACAATGATAGCCTAGCTCCCAGTGGCCCTCCCCCCACCATCCTAAATGAACAGTCCCAGGAAGGACAAATGGAGTCATAAAATTTATTATCTATCTTGAGAGTGAGTTGCCAGCTTCCTATCCACTAATATGTGACCCCATACAAATGATGCATGAGGGGTGTCCTGGTCATTTTTCTTACCTGATACTACTGTACCTCGTTCTCTCCCAGGGAGGCGATCTCTTCCTCTGAGAATTTATTCACTGTGTATTAAAACCTTTAGAATTCTGTATTAAAACTTTCGTGTTGGCTCTGGGAAGCTGGCCCAGCAGATTCATCACTTATGGTACAGCACAAAGATTAGAATTTGGATCCCTAGAGCCACAGAAAAGCCAGAGGGTGTAGGAAGTCTGTAATTCTAGCACCTGGGAGGCAGGAAAGGGGACCAGGTCAAGCTGGCTAGTCAGACTGGCTAAAATTGATGATTTCTGGGATCAGTGAGAAATCCTGCCTCAGTAAATATAGAATGATTGTCACCCAATGTCAACATTAGCTCTCTACACATATGCATACATGTACAACTGCATACATGTGTACACAAAAACACACTTTTACCTCAATTCATATCTGATAAATACTTTTACCCCATGCTTTGGCCTTGAGACAAATCACATATTTTGTAAAATTGTTCCTGTTTCAATCAGATAGCTTCAATGTCCTAGAATAAAGCTTCTTATGGTGTGACCTCCAGAAATACTCCTTTCTATAACCATGTGGAATATGTCTATACTATTGAAATTGGTATATATGAGGGCACCAAGGAAATAGCTTGTTGAGGAGCTGGAATGTGTAGACACACCCAGACTAGGATGACCCAGTTCTGCTGGTATGTCTATGAAAAGGAACCGGACACAAAGAGGTAGGTGAAGCCTGGAGCAGGTAGCTGGTCTCTGCAAACAGCAGGCAATGACTCCCTGGAGGAAGGTGTTCAAGACCATCTCATTAGCCAGAGGTTTCAACATAGTGCGTCCCTGGGGACCCTATGACGTCAGAGCTATACGGTTTGAAAACTCATGGATTGGATGACAAAAAGCACATGGCTCACTCATGGGAAAGGGGATCCGCTGGGTTTCCCTGGCTCTGTTGCGAGGTGCGTGAGACCGGTAGCTCAGGTTGCCAATTCACACACCTGAATGAAGTTTGGCCCACGCTCACTCATCACTCGGGTAAGTCTCTGGACTAGCCATGACTTCTCCATCTATAAAACAAGAGGTTTGAACTGCAAATATTTAAGAGCCTTTTAAATGTTAAGTTTCCAAGACCTGGATTTTTTTTTTTTGCCTGAATTCTTAATAGTTTTCCTATCCCATGACTGCATCCCCAGATACAGTTCAACAGAAGAAAGGACAGCTTCCTTTTGCAAAGCCAGGTGGTCCTGCAGGTTAGCATCTACCTGGCTCACTTCTGCCCCAGGATCTCTTACCTGGGCTTCTTTTGATTCCTAGACAGGGCTGGAGGAATCTAGACCATCAGGCTTGAGAGGAACTTCTTTCCAATGGCTCTCGTCCTCAGCTCCGGGCGCTGTGCTGTCTCCTAGACCTGAACCCCTCAGTTCCCTGCATCTTTCAGCCCATCCTCTTGACAACTTCCTGTAAATCCAGTCATTCTGATCCCCAAGCCCATGCCTGGCACGGGTCTGCCAACTGAGGAAGAAGAAAGACAAATGCCTCTCAGCAGCCCTCTTTCCCTCTGGCCTTCTTGACTAAAGCTGCTTCCTAAATGCCCCAGAGAAGATGTATTCTAGAGCTGCCATGGTCTCCACGCCAGCTGGGCCAAGCAGCTTCACTTTCCTCAAAGTGCAGCCCTGACACTGTCTTCTTTGTTTTTTCCTCAGGCGTTACTCCTCTCATTAGAACTCTGGATCCAGCATTTTTCTTTAAGCAGTTACCTCAGTGTTTTCTCCTTGGGGGGCAATTTGCCTTCCAAGCCCGATAAGTGCACTTAATTCCCCAACAGGCAGGACACAGGCTGGGGACTAGGTGCCTGCACCTGTGTCTCAATGGAAAGTTTTGCCTAGTACTAAATGTCTTTCTGTGGAAAATTTCAGAGCTTTCCTCCTGACACCTGTTGACCAGGGTCTCCTGGTCGCTCACCAGAATCCTCTCAGATTAAGAAGGGCATGATCTAACCACTGTGGCCAGAATATACCCTGAGGTCTATATATCAGGGAGGCTGGCTCTCGAAAGTCCCATGAAGCCATGGATCTGATGGGATGACTTGGCAGGGGAGGGCGGGCTATCAAAACATGTTTTGTTTGGCCTCAGTATAATGGGCCAGCAAGCCACACTCGCACGCTTAGGGGTGGAAGGTGGCGTCCTCCCCAGGATCGGAACCATACCTCACACCAAGGACATTAGCTCCACATGAGTAGACAAACTCTCCTGCTGACGTCAAAGGGTCCCTTCCTACCCCAGGTGTTTGGGGCTCCCAAAGATGGATCTTGATGAAGGAGGATGAAAAGCAAACAGAAGGGGTGGGAGACGCCCAGGTGCCCCCACATTCCAGGGACAGGAAGGGAGCTGGTAAAGAGTAGGCCAGTTCCAGGCTTACATGGCAGGCTACTGACCATAGCTAAGCCTGCCCTTTCTTCCCCCTGCCTGTCTCTCACAGCTCCATCTTAGACGCTTGCCCTTTGCATTCTTGCCCCGGCCTCTTCAAAGGGCTCCCGACCTTTTCATAGTGAGCTCAGTCCTGCTTTTCCAGCATCCGTCCTGGTTAACTCAGACACAATATGGAGGTGCTACTAATAAACAACGATAGGCCAGCTAAGCGGGAAAGAGAAGAAACCACCCATGAAGAAGCTGTCCAGGAAGGTCACACAGGGTTCATGAGATAACAGAACCATGGCACAGCCCTGCATCTCTCAGCCACACATGTTACACACATGGTCCATGTAGGGTGAGGCATTCAGCTGTCCTAGAAAGCAGAATGATCTGTGGACTCTTGTATCTAACAGGTCCCAGCATTACCAAGGACACTTGGAGTTCTTTAGACTTGACTGTCCCTTAACCGGAAGTCACTTCAGAATGAAGATTTCTTCAGAATGCTCCGACTTCCTGCAACTCTGCATTTTCGTGTTTGAAGGAGGATAGTAAAGCTAATACCAGGGCCTAAGTGGTAAGCAGATTCTTCTGCGGAAAGGGCCATGCCCCTTGTGGAGTGAATTCAAGTTCAAGCTCTCTGGGCTCCAAAGGCGTGGTCTCTTTTGCTTTTCTGTTCCACGTTCAAGGAGCCCCTACCACCGACTGTAAGAACAGGCTGGGGAATCTGAGTTATCCCCCATAAAGGGTGGGTTCAAGGGGACTTGTTATCCTCCCTTCCACTTCAGTCCTTGAGGTTTCAGAACTTTTAGTTCCTCTTGAGGCAGAAGGGGTCTCTATGGCTTCTTCTATCTTCTTGCAATGGCTAGAGGCAGAAAAAAATACAAGTAGAACACACACACATGCACACATGCACATGCACAAGCACACAGACACACGCACATGCACACACATGTGCATGAGCACACACACATGTGAACATGCACACACACATGAGCACATACATAAAATGTGGATTCTTTTAAAGGAGTTTCCAGACTGTGTGGTTTTGTTGGGTGGAAATCCTGACCACAGTGAAAATGCCACTCCCACCTGGCTTTGGGTGCGAATGATTCCAGTCCCTCACAAGGTTTGAGATGGGAGGGCACAAAGGCTCAGAGCCATACGGGAAGCACACTGGCATATGAGGGAAACATTGGTTTGATGTAGTCACAAATGCAGTTTGAGAAGGCCAAGTGGTGGTTGGGTCTTAGAGTTCAGAGGGAAGAGGTATGGGGAGGAGCTCAGTGAGGGAAAGCTCAAGTGACCAATGCTCACCCTTCTACCATGTCCTCTCAAGTAATCGGGGTGAGGATTTTGGGAACCTGGCCAGATGACTGATTGGCCAAACTTTAGAAAAATCTAGAAAGCAATAATGGCATATGTTGGTAACTCTTATCTCTGTGTTCTGATGTTTCTGCCACGTTAGTGATATTTCATCTTTATTCTTCATTGCGAACTCAGGGTCCCAGAATCATGGATACTGGGAGTTGAACACTGCAATGGTCACCTGGTCCAGCCCTCTGCCCACTGGACAGTGACTCTGCAGGTCTCCAGTTGCTTCTGCATTGCCTGGGTGGTAAACTGAGTCTAAGCAGACACCATGGCTCAGGTGAGTTGCCTTGTTACAAAGGGACTTTCTTCACTGTCTGTTACCTCTGCGCTGTGCTCTGAGTCTCTCACTGCAGACAGATAAGGCTCTGCATGCTTCTCTTCGCAAGACATGCCTATCACCACGCCCAGCGGGATGGGGATGCTTTGGTCCCTCTTCATCCCACTTGGCCTCATCTCAGCACGCCCCTTTCTATCACAGACAGGTTCAGAATATGCTGCTTGTGTTTTCATGGTATTCTCCCCTCCCTTGTAATCAAACTTATCCTCAGAAATGACACCAGCCACCTAAGATGCGAGTGACCGACCATGCTTACGCCATTACTAGCCCAGGGCTGTTTATATTTGAACAGGTTCCAAACCTTAAACCAAAGGGATGACTGGGAATGCTTGGGTAGCAGCTACGGGAAACACTGGGGGCAGGAGGAGAAGAGGCATAGAAATTTTCCTGGAGTCCTTACCGACCAGGTAAATGCCTCACTATAAAAACGGGTGCTGTGAACTTAAATTTACTCAGGCTGCCTGGCCAGCATCCTTGTCTCAGGTGATGCTATTCAGCTGGCCAGGCAAATCCCCATAAAACAAGTTTCTTGAAGGTAGGGATGGGGCTGATTCTCTCCTGGTTTATTGTCAAGCCCAGGGTTGAGTAACGTATTAATAATTCTGTATTAAAAATATCTTCTGGGTGAATAAGCAAATATGGTCAGACCACAAGGCAGAATTCTCAGGCTCTGAGCATTGGCAGATAGTACATGGTCACCAACATGAAAGCCCAGCTAGAATGGAATTAGGGGGAATGGGATGAAGTTGGGGTCACATAGATTTCAAAGGCAAGAGGAAACAGATAACCAAAAATTATGAACACACATGATGGTTCGAGTGCATCTCCAACCCCAAATGTTTCATAGAACCCAAACTTTGATTTCTGAACCCCAAGTTCAGTGCATCTGCTAAGTTACAGGAATGAACCCATGACTGGCAGATGATGGGGAAGAAACACCTCAGAACAAAACAAAGGACAAATGGTGGAAACTGTGAAGGGGAGGAACAGCGGTCACGGAGGATTAACAGTGGGGTGGAAAGAGCTAGAAAGGGGAGACCAGCAGCGATCACGCCAAGGGTCGGAGCAATCCTCTGAGGGCAAGAGAGACTTGGCTTTGCAGGCTGAAAGGCAGATTGATGCGAAAGGACATGTAGGCTCAAGTTTATAAACGGAGCGAACAACTAGGAAGGAAGGTTATTCATCAAAGAAAAAGGAACCATGTTTCTAATTTGGAATAGTGATAGGAAATGAAGAAATGACATTTATGGACAACTGGGGATCCCATGTCCAGATGTGGTCATGTGAAGAGCTGGAGAACCTATCACCTGTCTTCTTTCAGGTCTTATTTGAAGAAGATCCCTAAGGAAGCCTTCTAGAGAAGTAACACATGGTCAAGCACACGTTTGCAAGACAGGATGGTGAAAATAGGTGCAAGAAGTCAATGTTTTGGATGGGCGGGGAACTCAAAGGTACAAGCATGACATGGGCTTGAATAGGATTCTAGCAAAAAGAAGAGGCAGTTATTTAAGATGATAAGTAGCCCCAAACACCAGTATTTTAGAAGTGAGCATTAGGGAGGGGGAGAGAGAAGGGCTATACAGGCTTTAGGGTCTCAGACTGGGAGAGGCGGTTTTACATGATGAAGAAATAGGCTTATATCCCAAGTGCCAGGGAAGCTGACTAGCTGCTAGCGGAAGGGGAAGCTTGAAGGTTCAAGATGCCTTATGCATATTTCCGGAGCTCCAGCTTTCCATGTTTGACTATTTTATTATCACGAAAGCCCTCTTCTGTGGGAAGCTCTTTGTGCCCATCAACCCCAACTCTAAACTAGGGTGCCTTTACTTCCTACATGTTCTCATGTCTCTCTGCTTTGTCTAGGAACCGCTCCGCAAGGCCTGGTCTATAACAACTATTGTTTTGGACATGCCAGCGTCCTCTCCCACCTCTCCTCTCCAAAGACGAAGCAACGTTTTTGTTTTACGCCAACAACATGTAAATCAGACTCCTCACTTCCAACTCCAGCAAGGGCACCCCAGCTTCCTTTAAGGCTGTACCATGGGTAGTTATAAAGACCTGGGCAGAGGGAGCAAATCAGCTTCAGGGTGACAGAGGGCCAGGCATGTTTGATTTGCTTCAGGTGCAAGGAGAGGCAAAGGAAATGGGCTAAGTTGATTGGCCCAGAGTTGAGAGTACAGGGAGGCAGGCAAGCATGTTTCTGCTTGGAGCTG
Source organism: Bramus lutescens (assembly GCA_001685075.1). Classification (NCBI taxonomy): domain Eukaryota; kingdom Metazoa; phylum Chordata; class Mammalia; order Rodentia; family Cricetidae; genus Bramus; species Bramus lutescens. The sequence goes on from LOEQ01001230.1 coordinate 833,023, forward strand.
GGCTAGTCACCATTGGGGGACTTCTCTTCTTCATTGCTCTTCAGCGTCAGGAAGTAGATGCGGTTGGCCTCAGGGTAGGTGACTTTGCTGAGTGGGAGCTTGTAGATGCCAGGGTTGTTGCTTGTCAGGAGAAGGAAGGTGAGGGTGGAGAGACAGAAGGCCCAGGTGCCTGGTGGCACGCCAACCTGCAAATTGAAACAGGAGATAGAAGAATGTTTCCAGGCTCCTGTGTTGGGCCAGAAACCTGGGGAGATGGATATGATAGGAATTGAGCATGGGGTGCCCTGCCTTCTGCCACATAAAGCATTACTGTTTCTGGACTCAGTGTTAGAGGAGCTGGTCAAAGAATTTGAGGCGTTGTTCTCTTTGGGTAAACTCAGAATCTTTTAATGCTGGGCCTGAATGGTTCTTACTCCCAGCCTTAGAGTGCTATTTGTCTGTCTCTGTTTTCCACTGCTCTTTCAACATATAAACATAGACACACACACACACACACACACACACACACATGTACACACACACAAACTGTAGAACTACATGCAAAGAGTTCTCCTTTGGATGAATCATGGATAAACCTTGACACACACACTGGGCAAAGGATCAGATTCTATTAACCCTATACCATTTCCAGTCTTCTCTAAGCCCCCAAGTGCCCAGAAGTTCTGATGGGGAGGAAGACTTTAGGCAGGTATCCAGCTAGCCCAGACTTACCACTGCCATCATGTTGGAGATGGCCGCTCCCATATATGCACAGAACAGGGCTGTGGAGGAACAAGACCAGCAGAGTCAGCATCCTTCTCCTTCAGCCACTGCCTAGTAAACCAGGACGGGCCAGACCCGGAACTGGCTTTTCTACAACCCTGGCGGCCAACACCAGCATTTACCGGGTGCTAGTCTTTACTTTGCAGCTATTTCTCCCCTGACTATGCATTCTCTGAGGTCAGAAGTTGGAGCTTGCGTATCCTTTGATCCTCTCCCCACTTTCATGGCGACTTTTCATAGGGTTGATAGTCCCTTCTCATCTTGTCTCCACCAATTTTGTCAAGTTAGCACAGACATACAACCAATAGAAGACCAGTCAGAGGGGCTTGGTTGTCACTTTCTTAAAAACCTACCACAGACAAGTGCCAGCACGTGTGTTTGCCAGGTGAGGGCGTAGAACATGCCTCCGATCGCGATACAGGAGAGGACACAATTGTAGCTCCAAAGGCCCATGTAGATGGTCTCAAAGGGTGTGGCCACAGTCAGTGCTATGAAAGAAGGTGTGGTTTTTCTGGGTAACTTTGGGCCACAGAAGAAAGGCTTTCCCATGGCCGCTGCCAGGCCTCAAGGTGGCCTCTGTCCTGTTATTCACCATAGACCTACAGCTCTGCTTATGAAAGGGGTCTCTGTAAATGGCCAGTAATCACAGTAACTCAAACAGTGAGGGAGTCCTGGGTTCACGCAGGGGTGTGTAGAAGTGTGCCTGTGTGCGTGTATATGCATATATACACACAGGTGTGTTTCTGCATGCATGCGTGTGTGGGGGGGTATGCATGTGTCCACGTGTGCATGTGTGTGTGTGTGTGCGTGCATGCATGTGTGATGACATCTGGGATAAGGAGCAGCCTAGGAAGGGACATTAGCACCCGCTTTCAGTCCAAGTAGCTGCATCGTCAGCAGTTTCAATCCTGTTTCAGAGGGTCCAGAGACACATAGATGGCCATAAACAGAGTTCTGCATGTCAGAGCTTCAGGGGCAGGTGGAAACAGCAGGTAAATCTGGGTAAAGAGTGAGTGCTTCTTGCATTGCCGCTTTGCAATTTTGATGAATTTAAAATGATTTCCAATTACAATTCTTTTTTGGAAAGTTCTATTCCCAAAGGTCTTGGCAAAACACTAGAATAATTCAAAAATAGTCCTTTACTCCCAGGGTCTCCTACCCCATTTTCTGACTCTATTGTGGGAAAGAGCATATCCATATTTAAATGTGTATGCATACATATACATATGTGTAGGAATATGGAATTACACTTCAGAAATGCCAGTCCAATTTTAGGGAAGTTTTCTTTTTAGCTTGCCCGAAACTTCCAAGTGCTGGACCACACGTACCCCAGCTTGGGCCATCACTGCTCCCCTCCTCCAGCTCCCTCAGCTGCTGGGCTCTATACTGAGGGCCTTCACATTTCTCCACATGTTCTGTTAACTTCCATCTGCTCTCTCTGGAGGAGGCTCAAGGAAGAGAAAAATAGACACCCTACCCCCGACAGTGTTTAAACTCCAGTAAAGACAAGTCTGGGATGGTTGCTGTGTGCTGAGGAAAGTGGACGAGGGGAACAACTCTAGAGATCTCCCTACAGAACCGGGGTTCTGTCTTACCTGCTAGCAGCCCCACGATGGACCCTATGGCTGCATGCAAGCACATGAGTGGGGAGGAGATAAACAGGGCCACCAGGATCATGCCACCTGTCCAGGGGTTGTCACAGCCGTAGACCTGGCCGACTCCAACAGGGATGGTTTGTAACAGCTGTAAAGTCAACAGAATGCAGGTCACTGGAGAGGGGGGCAGAAAATGCAAAATCCAGGCATCAGGGCCAACACCAGGCCAGTGGGTAATGAAGGGGAACAGAAGGATGGCTGGGCCCTCCAGCGTGAGAGAGAATGGGGGAAGGAAGGCACAAGCTGGAACAAATACTTCCTCACTCCACCACCTACCAGGCATCCAGCATCCATCATGCAGTCAGGTGGAGCCCCTAACAGTGCTGGGCATGACTGCTTCTGGGAAACACATAGCTTTTACTCTGAGGGAAGGAACTTGGAGGGGGCCAGAATGCACTTCCTTCCTAGATTGCTACCAGGGTATAAGGCGCCAGAGTATTTCCTATAGACTTCTGGAAGTCCTAGGAATGTTCTGGAAATATTGCAAGTATTCTAGGCTGTTCTCACAAATGATTTGAGAAATGACGATGTAGCGTGCAGAGCCTTTGGAGTTGACTCCTAGTCTAAGGCCTTTTCAAAACACTATTGGCTTGTCCTGTTTGAGGGAGCTTGGCCTAGCTAATGACCCTCCCAATTTAAAATCTTATAGTCCTAGGGTGCCAGAGAGATGGCTCAGCAGCTAAGAGTATTTGTTGCTCTTGCAGAGGACCTGAGTTTGGTTTTCAGGACACACATAACATTCACTGCCATCTATGATTCCTGTTCCATGGGATCCAGTACCCTCTTTTGAACTCCATAGACACTAGACATGCTTGTGGTTCATACACATATATGCAGGTAAAACACTCACACACATAAGATGAATACATCTTAATAAAACAATTCTGTAGTTTTAGTGACAGCTCATGCTAGTGAAGGTGTGGAGTAAGGGGAACTCATCTCTTCCTGGTACAGCCCTACCAAAATCAGTGTAGTGATTGATCAGGAAGATGGGAATCGATCTACCTCAAGATCCAGCTGTACCTTTCTTGGGCATATTCCCAAAGGATGCTTCATCCTACCACAGAGAAGCTTGCTTGACTACGTTCATTGTTACTCTATTTATAAAAGCCAAAATTGGAAACAACTTAGATGTCCCTCAACAGAAGAACGGATAAAGAAAATGTGGTACATTTACGCAATGAAGTATTGTTTAGCCATTAAAAAACTGAAACCATTAAATTCTCAGGTAAATGGGTGAAAATAGAAAAAAATCATACGGAGTGAAGTATCTCAGATCCAGAAAGACAGATATGGTATGTATTTGTTTCGATGTGGCTATTAGCTGTTAAGTCAATAACCAAGCTGCAGTCCACAGAACCACAGAGGTTAGGTACAGAGTAAGGACTGGTGGAGGGAGGAGCAGATAGGTCTCTGTAGGAAAGGAAAATAGAAGATAGTTATGCATAAAGGAGGCCGTGATGGAACTGGAGGATTAAATGAGGAGGGAAGGGAGAGGCAGAGAATAAGGGAAGAAATAGCTAAAATTTAAGGGGTTTTGTAGTTTTTTACTCTTTTGGCTTTTTACTCTTTTTTGGAGGGGCACTACCCAGCTCCCAAGTAAATCACACTTGGAGGCTTATTTTTAGTTAGGAATGCCCAGCCTTAGCTGGACTTATTTCTAGCCAGCTTTGCTTAACAAATTATCCCATCCACCTTTGCCTCTGGGCTTTCTCCTTCTCTTACTGTTGTAATCTCACTTTCGCTCTTCCTCCATGGCTGCTGTGTAGCTGGCCCCTAGCGTCGTCTCCTTGTTCTCTCCCTGCTTCCCTCTTGCTTGGTTCTCTTTCTATTTATCCTCGCTGCCCGCCAGCCCTGCCTATCCTTGCTATTGGCTGTCTGTCTCTTTATTAGGACCCTCAGGTGTTTTAGGCAGGCATAGTAACAGACTTTCACGGAGTTAAATGCAGCATAAACAAAAGTAACACACCTTAAAACAATATTCCTCAATAGCCATTAGAGGGGTAGTATTGGAAGCCTAGCACAGTAGAAGTTTCCTAAAATATGTACATACCCAAAGGTGATCTAAATGAAATCATCAAATAATGGGCGAGATAGAGCCCCAGCTGGCCCTTTCTTGTCACCAAATGAAGCTTCCAGTACCAGGATTGGGTTACATCTAATTGAAGTGTTGGCCAAAGGGATCCCATGGGAATCTGGTGCGGGAGAATTGTCTGTATTCTGTCAATCATGTATTTTAATAAAACACTGATTGGC
>LOEQ01001230.1:842405-861143 GCA_001685075.1 Bramus lutescens
TTCTTTCTTTCTTTCTTTCTTTCTTCCTTCCTTCCTTTCTTTCTCTCTTTTTTTTGAGACAGGTTCTCATTATGCAGTCCTGATTAGCCTAGAAAGCCCTATGTAGATCAGGCTGGCCTCAAACTCATAAATAGCAACCTGCCTCTACCTCCTCTGAATGCTAGAATTAAAAGTATGCATCACCATGACCAACCCCATCTGCTTTCTAATGAAGGGTGGAACCTGACTAATACATAAGCTGGCAAGTGAAAGGGTCCATGGTATAGCCCAGGGTTTTGACTCATTGCCACTAGGTAACTTACCAAAGGCATTTCAATCTCTGTCCATGTGATATTGGGAACGGAAGACACAGGTTCAACAAGCGTTGTGGGGAAGAAGAGGTTGTAGTGACCTGTAGCTGCCAGGTACAGCGTTAAGACAATATTGAAGGGCAGTGTGAAAACTGGCACATCCCACTTGGTGAAGATGCTACTCAAGGCACTGGAAATAACTGGGCTGTAGAGAGAAGAGAGAAAGCATTCATCACCCTGATTACCCTTAAGCTGACTCTTACCTCTGGCCATTGGAGCATCTACCATCTCCATCTCTGTGCTTCCTTTGGGATTCTGGTGGTTCGCTGATCTAGGATTGGGAATAAGTTTCTCAGTTGGAGAAAGCAAAATAAAAACACAATACTTTGAATGGAATACCTTGTGAAATGGTTTAAATACGTCTTTGTTTCCTCAACTGAGGAAACCAAACAAAACATGACCTCTATAAAATGCCATCATTGCCTTTGGCTCATCCAGATGTGTACCAGCTGTTGCCTGGTGCTGTGACAGCATTTTTCGGGTCTGACCTAGATGGATGATACTAGGACATGTAGGCAATGAGCAGTATTGAACTCCTGGAGCCACTCTGGGGACTGCTAGACAAAACAAAATCTTGAGTTGTTTGCCTTTTTGGCCTCTGGCCTATTCCTGGGAAAGAGCATGAATCTTGGACATGGATGGAGCTGAATGCAAATCTAGGCTCTTATAAAGCAGAGACTAAGTGAGCAATGCTAAGAAATGAATTTCTCCCAGCTTCAGCCTTACCTGGAAGGGATTAGCCACTCCTGATACCCAACACATCTCTCAACTCAGAGGCAGCTGGAGAAGGCAGAAAGCTCCATGACCTGTTTGCACCACCTGTCTTTAATTAGTGGCCATGGCTCTCACGTGGGCATTCAGGCCTGCCTGAACTAACTATCACACTGAGAGCTGCCTCGTGTTTTCTTTTCTCTTTGAATTTTTACTGTCTGCAACCCTTTCTGTCTGAGTCAACCACAAGGTTTTATTTACTTCATAAAAAAGTGATGGGATGGGAAATAATTCATTTTCTTGATCATAAAAACCCACGCCCTGCCAGCTTTGCCCCACAGTGCCTCTCTGTCTCCCATATCTGATGGAAGTGTCCCCACTCCTTCGTCAGATCAGCTCCTGCCCCTGCTCTTGGGTTTGGATTCGTCTCAAAGGGCTTCACTCTCATGACAGTCTCTGCAGCACAGATCTCTCTTTTCCTCCAGACCATTCCTGTCAGGCTATGGTAGGTACAGTTAAGTGGTGTCTACTCCAGATGCTCTCTCTCCCTTTGACTTGGCACCCATTCCTTCCCAAGCCTGCTGTTCCACAGCAGCGTTCCTCAGACTGGCCGCTCTCTGTTATTCCAGCCTCCCTGCTCCTATCGTCCCTGCAGCCCATCCAGTCAGGTGTGTGTTCTCAATTACAGCAGACATGGCTCTTGCCAGGTTCACTAAATGACATCTCACCTGGCGAGTTCACAGTCCCTCCCTTTCTCTTAATTTGAAGTTGGAATCTTGTGCTGTATGGAAATACTTTCTGTGTGGGCTACCACGGCATTGAGCTCTCTTAGATTGCTGCCTGCTTACTCCTCAAGTTCCCTTCCATGACATTCCCTCTTTTCTGCCAGATAGCCAATTATTGGGAGATTCTTTGGTTCTGACTTGGATCCTTTCTTTCTTCCATCTTCTCCTCTGGATGGTATTCTTTAGTCCCCTAGATGAAACACCTATGTGCTTCTGGCTTTCAAATTTGACTCTGTTATTAGTTTCTAGATTTGTATGTCCAGTTGGTGTCTCAACACCTCTGCTTGGAAGTCTAACACACTCTGTGTCTAGAAAGAAGTTTGCTTCTGTCTCCCTGTTTTGCTCTTAGACATCTCCATGACCCATATACTCAAGCAAATTGCAATTGTGTACTGGATATTCTCCCTTGAAGTTTTTCCTATTGCCATCTTCTTAGAAAGTCTTGTTGCCTTTGTCTTCCTTAAATAAAGCAGAAACCCAGTCTTTTCTGGCAATATTCATGGACCTCACTCTAGTCCAAGCATTCCTGTCTCTGTGGATCTTTTTAGCAAATTATTATGATTATGAAACCACTCTTGCTCTGTCTAAATCATTCTCCATTTTGTAGGTGGTGAAGCTTATTTAGCTTTGATTTTACATCGTTGCTCTAATTCAGACCTTGTAACTGTGTTCCATTTTGACCACAGATGTAATAAAAGCCGGAATATTTATTGGATGCATATAGTGCTAGGGACCCACGTCATCTACTCTCCTTTCACCCCCTGCCACATCTCCATCCCTCTCAGGGCCTCAGTCTCTCTGGTCTTGCCTCTATGTCTTGGATGCATCCCATTCTCCATTTGGAGTCTTTTATCTGAGGCATCCTTCACCTAGACCTTTAGTCGGCACGTGCCTTCCTGTCGTATAAGTGGTGAACCAAACTTCCCATCTGTAATGTGCCTTTCCCTGACCGTCCATGTCTGGAGTCACTCTTGCTTTTCTCAAAGTGCTAAACACATCATGAAGAAATTTTATTTGCTAGTTTATAAGTTTATCTCCTATAAACTAGTTAATAAAGAAAAAAAACCATAAACTCAAGAGAGTAGAGGTTCCTCCTTATCCAAGCTCATCAATAGTCCCTGTGCTCAGTGAATAGTCTCAGGCACTCAGATTATTGGATGAATCTTGAAAATAGCGCTATGATCCCCAGGCTAAAAGACCCGAATTCTAAGGGCTGCATGAACGGAAGGTGGTTCAGAGTTCCGCCCAGAGCAGCAGTCAGTGTTTTCTGCCTTTTAATTTGGGAAATGGGGGTTGGGGGCATTAAAGTCTAAGCAGCCACCCAGTGCCATATGGCGGAGAGGCTGTGTTGAGGGCTTGAATCTATGTAGCTTTAAAAAAAATGCATGCAAATGAATATGAGCCCTGCTCCTCACTGGAGTACATGTGGGGAGCATTAAGAACCCCCCCCCACAGAAATGACCATTTTATCTTTTGTCCCAGTGCATCAAGGAAGATAGAAACCCCAAGAAGAAAAATAAATCTCCCAGAATGCCTAATGCAGTAATTTATTTGCGAGCGCCACTGAAAAGCAATGAAACAGTACTTAAGCTAAATTGAACTAACTGGTTTTAGTAACTCCAGACTTTGAAACCTAAGAAAGACATTTACTTCTTGGAGATGTTAAAAATAAATCACCACATCTGATTTATTGCTGAGAACAGGAATAAATCACCACGTCTGAGAGGGGTTGAGAGCAGGGCGGTATAGACGTGTCACTTGAAAAGTTGGAGACACAGGCTCATGTGGCAGCTGGTCTGCTATCGGGCCATTTGGACATGTTCCTGACCCTCTTCAAGTTCAGACGGAGTTAAGATCATCTGTGTGAATGGCTAAGCACCCTCTGCATTCACCTCTTCACCTCTGCTCCTACCTCTTCCCTCTTGAGGAAGCTCTCAACTGAAAGTTCCAGCTCAAAGGCCGCGCTTTGCATCCTGACCTCCTGTTCCGAGAAGGCCTTCTGATTCTATCACGAGGGTGTTTTCAGATTTGAAGGCTTAGTTAAGCCCCATAGTGGGTGATTCCCATGTAGGCTGCAGTTTAATAATGCAGATTCTAGATTCAGAAAGCCAGCCTCAAAACCTCTGACTGTCTGACCTGGAATGAGTTACTTTCTCTACGTCTTAGTTTTCTCTCTGTAAGCTGGGACCAAATATAACCCCACCTTGCTTCGCACTGCACCTGGTGCTTACAAACTATTTAATAAATGTCAGACTTTATTATTTATGAAGGGAGATTAACAACTCAATAAAACATGTGGTCTTTTATTGCTCTACAAGGTCTCCGGTAATCCATATCTCCACTTAACCCCATTGTATTGCTTCTGAAATCATGAATTTATTATGGATTATCATGGTGTCTTGCTAGACAAAGTCATCTGCTTATGGAAAGACACTGGGCTACACAAGCGCATGTGTCCCATCCCTACCACGTGACCATCTCTGTGAGCAGAAATAGGGAGGTACCTCACCAGGCCATGGAGGTGAAGGTCACAGGAAGCAGAAGCCACCAGTAGTAGTCTATCTTCTCTGAGTACACAGCCACCAGCAGTCCCACCAGCATCCCATTGTAGCCATGGAGTCCAGAGGCGATGGTGGACCTGGGTGGGGTGGAAATTATTTTGCTTTAGCATTTGGTGGTGCTTGTCCAGCTCTCACTGAAACTCTAGAATCTGTATAACTTAGATGATCCCTTTAATAACAGATGGAAGGTGAGACCCTGGGGTAAGTTGGGAACTAGAAGAAGTGGAGATGGCCCAGAAGGAGAAGCGTCAGGGTAAAGTAGAAAATAAAGCATTTCCAAAGAGAAAGAGAGGAAATGCTTCAAAAATTAAAAAAATGAAGAGTGTCAAGATGGCTGAGGATAAGTCGTTCTTGCTGACACTGACTTCTCTATTTTTCACAATAGTGTGTGTGTGTGTGTGTGTCTGTGTGTGTGTTGGTCTATAAAAAGAAGAAATCACAAGTCGGAAAGCCAGCACGGAATCTGTCCTAACCCTAGCCCTGTGAGACAGTTGTGTAGGGGGAGGGGTTGACACTGACATGCTGAACTCTCCCCAAAGGCAGTGGTGTGTTTAGGGGAAGGGAGTCCACCAGCCATGTTGTCTGGGAGCAGACCTCATGGACTGAGAATAGTTCTGGCCTTTGAGTCTCAGGTTGGCAGGTTGCCACCTGTCGGCAGTGTGGCTTGCTACCATAGAGTGGAGACGGAGCATTCTGATATTCCAGCGCAATGAGTGAGGAGTGAGAATATGAGCAAAGAGCTCAAGACAATGATGGCTTCACCCACTGAAACAGTTTGCCTAATAGGTAATAGGAGCTCACCAACTCCAGCCGGACTGGGAAGGAGCAAGCATAGGAGCAAATTAGTCCCTCTGATTGTGGTTGACAGTTGCGTGGCTGGGGAGAACAGAGAGGCCACTGGCAGTGGTGCCAGCTAAATAGGGATGACGTATATGACCGAAAAACCCTAGGATAAGAGAAACGATGCATACCTTGCTCAGCCTAGATATAGTAGAAAGGGCCTTGGACCTTCTGCAAAGCAATGTGCCTTACCATCCCTGAGGACTGGATGGGGGTGGGGTGGGAGGGTGTGTGGAGGGAATGGGAGGAGGGGAGAGATTAGGAAATTGTATTGGTATTTTTTAAAAACAATCTAATAAATTAAAAAAAAGAAATCAGGTTGAACACATCATGAGAGCAAGCCAGTAAGCAGTGTTCTTCCTTGACTTCTGTTTCAGGAGCTGCCTCCAGACTTCCCTAGATAGTAGACTATACATGTACTCTCCTCCCTAAGTTGCTTTTGGTCATGCCGTTTTATCACAGCAATAGAAAAGTAACTAAGAGAGGTTTTAGGTGGCTGCTAGGATGGGGTGACTGATCTTTGAACTTTGTCAGTAGAAGGTAGAACAGATTTTCAAATTTCCTGCTTCATGGAAAAGTCTGTCAGATACTATGGGCCTATAGGTTGAAGATGGATGCCCCAACATTACAGAGGAACTTTGGGTGACTGTCCAGGCAGTAAGATGTCTCTGTCAATTCTAGAGTTTTGGAAGTTGCCTATAATGCACTTACTGTTTACTTAGATAATATATCCTTCTAGGTTCTTTGATGGAGTTGAAGACAGATAGTTATAGTTTTCCTTAGTTAGGATAAAAGATAAATTAGATGTGAAGCTTTCCAGATACAAATAGGCTAAATATTGTAAGTGTAATTCTTGCATGATACCTGTTTTGTTACATGTAATTTTACTGTATTAAAGTTAAAAACCTTCCTTTTTATTTAGACAGGAAAGGGAGAGGATGTGGGGTTCCCTCTGTATGCTATGAATATGTTTTATTACTATTGGTTAATAAAGAAGCTACTTTGGCCTATGGCAGGGCGGAATATAGGTAGGAGGGAAAATGAACTGAATGCAGGGAGAAAGAAGGCAGAGTCAGGCAGACCCCATGGAGCTGCTGAAGAAGCAAGATGCAAGACAGCCGCCAAGGAAACAAGACATGTAGAAAATGAGGTAATACCATGCTACATGGGAATACATAGACTAATAGAAATGGGTTAATTTAAGATGTGAGAGCTAGCTAGAAATATGCCTGAGCCATCAGCCAAACTGTTGTACTTACTATAGTTTCTATGTGATGATGATCCAGGTCTGGGCGGCCAGAAAAGGAAAGTGCAGTCTCCGATTACAACTAAATCAAACACTTCACCTGTCTGCTATGCACCATGCACTAGGTTCATAGAGAGCACTTACCTGTCCTGGCTTAAGGCAAGGGCAGTTAAGGTCGAGACCACTGTCCCCAGGGCCCCAGCAATTGTCCACCAGGGATTCTGGATCAGGAGCCCTATGAAGATGATGAGTCCGCTAAGGGGGTTGTTGACAAACACCACCTGAGCTGCTCCCCGCAAGACCCAGTCTAGGAATTGGAGGACCAGGGGCTTATCTGCAAGAGACAGACAGTGTCATCAGCAGGGTACAGCCTATGTATCAGACTACTCGTTGGCATGGGAACAGAGGTGCACAGAGATGCACAAGCCAGGGTATTTCTCCTCATCCAGCCTGGCCTGGGGTGGGAGAGTGAAGAGGTTGGGAGTGGGTGTTGGCACTCAGCCCAAGGCTCTGAGTGGCCCAGCAATTGGTCTCCAGCGGGTGGTAGTTTTTGCCATACAAACTGAGGGAACACGCTGAGACCAATTTAAAGGAGTTCCAGCCATTGGCTTGGTTGGCAAGGAGCCCCGGGAGCATTCCATGGGAAATTTATTGGTCCAAGGGAAGAGGTGGGGAGGGAAGCAAAGTTCCACATTGTGTAGTGCTGTGTGACTCAGTTGAGGGCTGGTATCTGAGCAGCAGAGAAAGTCGCTTCAAGAAAGGATGTTGGAAAAGAAATTGTGAGAGCCCAGCTGTGAAAATCATTATTGAATTGGGGCCTAGACGAAGCCAGGTGTAGGAGAGGGGACATGTGTTCTGCCTCCTCTGGTGTGGTTTCCAGGACAACCACGCTGGTGGGGGGCAGGTAGGGACTGATGGGGAGAGTGTGGTGTTTGCTAAAGCATTCAAGTTCAGAAAGAGGTGAAAAGGAAAGAATCCTGGTGCTGGGAGATGCCAATCTTTTCTTGGCACATAATAGGCATCAGGAATGGCTGTGGGAGAAGCAGAGGAATAGCCAGGCAGGCAGTTTATTCGGGAAATGGATCGGATGTCACTAATTTGTTTGCCCTCTATCAGTTCCGCACGGGGGTGAAAGACCGGCAAAGGACTGATATCAATGAAATGTGTTAATTCTAAAAGGGAAGGACAGGCTAATTGGGTTCATGCCCACCTGGGTCAACTCAGCTTCCCCTCGCTGTGTCAGTCCCTGCTGTGAGAGAGTCCAGTGAGGGAACAGCTTCTTTGGCCAGGCTGGAGGAGAGGCTGTCTTGGAACTGCCCCTTGCTCTCCCTTGGACACTTGCTTACCTTTCAGCCAGCTCTTGCATTCCTTCATGTCACCAGTGAGATAGCCCACAGTTTGGAAGAAGCTGAAGCCTCCTTGGGCTGCAGAAGCCCTGCGGGGCACCTCACTTTCTCTCCTTTTGCTCCTTTCATTGGGTCTTTGGATTTTCACTATGTGGCTGTCTTCATCAGGTGGTCGGAGATCCTTCATGGAAAAGAAAGGAGAAACTATTCAATGGCGTGCCTTTCGTGTAGTGATCTTTCTTTGAGACAGGGTCTCATTCGTAGCCCAGGCTGTCCTTGAACTCACTGTAAGGCTCGGGTAAGCTGCCTTGTGCTCTCAAGCCTCTCCACTCTGTCTCCTGAGTGCTGGGATTGTGAGCACATGTTAGCAAACACAGTTTTGAATGATGTCCTTTTGAAAGTAGGGAAATTGGGAACAGAGGGCACTGTCAGGGATTCTGATAGAGATGTGGGATCATGAGACAGAAGATGAGACTTCCACTTACTGTCTAAAGCTGTACCCCACGTGAACCTGCCCATCCTAGGACTATTTCAGGCTCTGCACAAGAGGCTTTCTTAATGATTTGTGACAAGGGGTTCCTCTTGGCAGTTTAATGATGCCTATGGACGCCTTTCCATAATAAATAGTTAGAAATGTTTAAAACAAAATAAGCACAAAGAAAATTATATTGAAATGCAGTGATTATAGTATTTAAAATAATTGTGATCCATAGGTGAACATTCTATCTAATGGCTATAAAGTTTAAAATCAGTGATGTGTGGTATGTGGGACCTTCTCCCTCCAGCTCAGGGCAGTTCTGTATCTCAGGCTATCTAAGATCCAAAGCCCATCACAAGAGAAACTCTGGTCTTTATTATGGCCGTTGCATAGCTCAGTTTCTCCTCTGGCCTAGTCCTGCTGCCCTTTCTCATCTGTACACCCCAGGAAACTTCTTTCTTGTAAATCTTTATGTCAAAGTCCAACTCCTGGGGAATCTGGCCTGTGTCAGCTTGGATAGAAATCTCAGGTACTACTAATGTGACTACCACTTATGGCTTATAGTATTTGTAATTGAGGTAAATGCTAAAGTCCATTGGCTATTAGTAGACTTAATGATGGATTATTTCCCTCACCCCAGTTCATTTGCTCCTCAATTTCACATGTGTAGCACTTGGCCAAGGCGTCTTTCTTTAAAGTCATGTTTTTCAATATGGTAGTTCTTAAGACAAGCATCTAGTGAGCACTTGAAATGTGGCTGGTTCTCAATGAACTAGGAATAGATGAAAAGTTTCTAAGCTTGATGAAGGACATCTACTAAAGACTCCAAGTGATGCTACTTTTAATAGTGAAAGATTAGAAATCTTTCTCTCTCTAAGATCAAACAGAAAACAAAGATGTCTGCTCTTGCCATGACTACTCAACATTGTGTTCTAGCACAAGCAAACAGGAAAGAAAAGGGGACAAAAGGAACAGATCATAAAGAAAAAGGTTAAAAAAATTGTATCTCTCCCTGCATGTCTTTTTATATAGAAAAATTTTAAGGCATCTGCAAAGGTATTATTAGAAGTCTGAATAAGTTTAGCAAAGTTACAGAATAGAAAAACAAATTAAATTTATCTTTATGGCCTGACATTTAAAAATCTAAAATTAAAATTAATAAAACAATTTTATTCATAATAGAATAAAAAGTAAAACATATTTGTGGATAAATTCTTTGAAAATATGTGCAAATGCTACCCATTGAAAACTCCATAAAAGAAAATAAAGCTCAAAATAAATGGAAAGATAGCCCATGTTCATGGATTGGAAAATTTAGTCTTATTACAATGGCAATAGTTCCCAAATTTATCTACAGATTTAATATAATTCCTATTAAAGCTTGTCATCTTTTCTTTTCCTTTAGAAATGGAAACCACAATTCTAAAATCTGTGTGGAAATATACAAGAGTTGAAATCATCTTTCACCCCTTGCTCTCTGATTGACTGCTCAAGAAACATCTTAGTGGGGGAATGGCATCAGGCTCACCTTTTCTTCAGGCATTTCTAGCAGGGGAAGGGCTGGGTGTGTATCCTGGGGGCTGGAAGGCCAGGTAGGGCTGCTTAGTTCTGACTCATATAGTTTGTATCTGCTGGAAAGAGGCTCTGGCAGGAGAGGGCTCCTGTTGCTCTCAGACATCTCCTTCAGCGGGTGGTCACTCATCTTCCTGGAAAGAGAAAATGAGAAAGGACAGATGGATGAGGATGGGCATAGGGGACTTGGCTGAAGTCAGGCAGACACATGGGGAGGCCTCGCATCTGACCTGGAGGGGTAAGCAGTGACATAAATGGAATATAGATAAATTTATGTCGCCTAGGCTGGCCTTGAATTTGGCCAAGCATGACCTTGGCCAAGGGTTGAATCTTCCTGTTTCTACCCTTTGTGTTGTGAGATTACAGGATCATGATCCAGTGTTTTGAACATGCTAGTAAAACACTCTACCAGTTGAGTTAGATCCCCAGACCCAGTTAGGGCTTCATGTGCCTATAGCTGGTGCTTCCAGAAGATCCTGAGGCCAATGCTCCATCCACAATAGTGTTACCTTGAAAATACTCCTATTCTTCCATGTCCAGAACAAAGTCCTTTTGTGTTGTAAAGGTTTACCTGAATGTAGGCCAAGTCTCTTTTCTTTTTATCAGTTATATATATTTTATATATATTTATATATATATTTCTCCAGCATTCATGTGGTCCATTGTGCTATCTCTATGTGGTAGTCAGTTGGCGATTTCTGTTTACTCTGGCAAGTGCCCACAGAATCTAGCAGTGGGGTCTAAAAGGAACTCATTTTCTGTGTTGCCAGGGAAACCATGTTGATTCAGTTGGCCTCTATTTCCCCTTCTTTCCCCTGTGTCCCCTGTGACTGTTCTTGTCTCTCTTTGTCCTTCCTCGGAGCGACGCAGAGACAAAGCTCTGGCATGCTCTATTGGAAGCTGTGGACAACCCAGATGAAGGTCTTTCCCTTCCATGTGGGCCTCCTTTCTCCTTCACTACTAAGGCCGGGGCTGTGCTGTGGCTTCCTCCAGGAATGTTCTTTGCTCTAGTTTCTTCTTTTATCTTGCTGCCTCTGGTAATGGCACACATAACATCTCTCTCTCCCATTCGATTATTCTGTCTACTCCTCTTTGGCATCCTCAACATTCTGCACGTCTTTATTTACTTTCCTGTATTCTGAGAGTGGCTTTGAACCTGTACACAGTCGCCTCTCGGTATTCTTTAGCTTTTCCCCATTGCTCTTCGTTGCCTCATCTGAGTTTTAGGAAGTCTTCTCAGGACACACACTGCAGATCTCTAACACGTGTGCTACCATTCCTCACACTTGTTATCAGAGGTGCTGCTCTAGGTTCGCACAAGTCCCTTCCGGAAGGGATCAAGGCATGTCTGTCCTTGCATCAGGATCATTTCCCTGGGTATTTCCATTCTCGCCCTCTACAGTTGCTTCCAGACGACCGCTCCCCTTGTGTGCACAGTAGCTGTCTTCCCTGTGGCTCACACTGAGCATCTCCTATCTAGCTGCTCATTGCTCTTACTAACTTCCTGGCACCTGAAGCCTTCTTCTTCAGCAAAGGCTTTAGGTGCTCCAACCAGGCATCTTCCTCCTGACGCTAACTCAATGCCCATTGCTCCTTCTGCTTCTTGCTTCCTCTTGCTTCTCATCTTCAGGAATTCTTTCCCTTTAATCTCTCCAGTCACAGTTGCCACACTTGAAGCATGGATTTGGAATTATTCCTGTATGAACTCTCAAAGTCGCACCTCTCTTCTGGCACCTATCTCTTGTTCTTTCAACTCATTTGCCCCCTATGACCTAGCCCTTTGACTTCCTAGAGACCTCTGACCCATTGGCTCCACCAGCCAGCTGTCATTCCTTTCCTTAGTGAGCAAGTTAGGTTTCATGGCTTGTCACTTACCTCTTTGGTTCCCTTGTTCCTCTCTCATGCTTGTCTGATGAAATCCCAGCTTCAGCCATCTCATAGAAAAGCCTAGAGTTGGACTTACTGGTCCCTCCTCTGTCACTCTCCAAACCTAGCAATTCTGTCCTCAAAAAATAGTTCTGTCGTGACAGTCACTATCAGCTTGCTTTATCATCTTTTGCCTCCTCTCTGGTCATTACCACCTGGACGTGTCTGTTGGCCTCTTGATTCTCCAAGTCATGGTATATATGGTTTCAGAAGAAAGTGCCAACCCACCAAAGATGGTTCTATACTTAAAGCCTCAATGAAGCTGGGGGTGGTAATGGACTCTTGCAATCCCGGCACGTGGGAGACTGAGGCAGGAGGAGCCCTGCAACTTTGACCTTGGGTTATAGTACCAGGACCAGACCAGCTGGAGATCATTCTCAGTAACAAAATCCGAGTAAATGAACCTATGGCCCTCCTCCATAAAAACAACTCCAGATGCCTTCAGAACAAAACTCACATCTTTATCACTCAAGCAGGGCTCTATTCTGTGAATTCCCACTTGGTTCAGTTGTCCCAAGCTTCTCTGGCCTGTGGCTCTGGGCTCCACACAGGCTTTTGTTGGTTAGGGGATAGTGTTACCTTCCTTCTGTTATGGTGGCACTGAGTGGGCAGGCCTGGGGTTTGGAAGCTCGGTCCTTCACTTTTTACTTGGTGGGGTTTGTTTCAGTTACCTCGTCAGAGAAGCCTTCCCACGTACACATGGAGTGGAAACAGCCCCTAGTCGTGGCAAGGAGGCTCTACCTCCTGAAAAGATGCAGCTGGGAGTGGCCACTCTAAGCCTGTTGGAGACCTCTGAGACCCAAGAGGATCTGCAAAGTTTTATATAGAAACAAGCACTGCTAGGGAGCCACTATTTTTCCTTGTAGCTGATTTGTAGATTTTGTCTAAATCTCCCAGAACCAAGATTCATAAAGACAGTGATTTGTTCTCCTTACTTCGACGTCTCTGTTCCTGACACGGTTCTTCACATATAGTAAGTATTCAATAATTCCCACTAAGTGTAGAGAGGAAAAGAAGAAGGGGGGGTGGACAGAGAAAGGGAAAGAAGAAAGAGGAAGTATTTTAAGGAAGACTCCATTTCTTTAGAAAGCATCACAAATCCCTGTGGATCTCGTGAGTCTTCGAATGGCTTACGAATAAGGTGGCCACCCCTCAGGTCTGCCTTTGTAGCAGGCAGAGCCCTGGCCATGACTAGTACCTTTTTCTGCTCTCGAGATCAGCTCATTAAACTAGGGCTGAGTTTTATGTGGCTCTGCAAACGTAGAATTCAGCCCGCGTCGACAGTGGAACGGGGTCCCTCTCCCTGATGTGACCCTGCAGGTAGGTTCCAGTGAGAGGCAGACAGGCTGTTGTAGAGGGGCATACTGGAAAGATTTAGGAGAAAGCAGAAGCCACAGCGCGAAGAGACCGGGCATCTGTCCCCCAATGTTCTTTCCCCCTCTAGTGGTCCAAAGTTGATACTGCATCTCTGGGCCCTCCGTAAACATTTCAACGGAAACAATAGCAAGGGAGACAGATACCCAGACGTGAGAGCTATCCATGCATCTGGGTGGACTAAGGACGTTTTGAAAAGATCCATGCAAAATCCGCCAATGGTCTCATTGAAAAATAATGACGACGCTTGTTTTTTAAAACCTTATATCTTATTGATTCTAAGATGCTAACAACTGTAAGATATGTATTGTTCATTTTGTATACCACCAAGAGAAAAGAAAATCCTACCAAGCAAACTTTTTTATATGCATCTTGATTGGTGGTCATGTAAGGGAAGTGTTACTCTCCAAAGACGCTGCTTTCTTTTCTGCCCTAAACTCTGCTGCATGCCAACAGTGTTCTAGAAAGTCAAGGTGCAGAACACCAGAGAGCAACGCTTTCTCGGGCAATTTCAGTAGCGCTCTCTGTACTTGCCAGAGAAGTTCCCCCTTCACTGTGGTGTCTACTGGAGACCGAGACCCGCAGCACTGCCTGTTTGCTGCAATGTCAGGACTCGACCCAGCCCCCAACCTGAGCTTCCCTGTCACTCTCCTTGCCTTGCTGGAACCCAGCTGAGGTCTGCAGAGCTGGTGCCCAGCCCTAGGCTCCTGTCCAGGACCTCGGCCCATCACTCGGTTTCATAAACCCACACGGCCTCTGCAGGAATGAGGTGCTTGCATCTCCTCTAAGGAACACAGTGTTCCTTTGCCATGGGAATGTTTATCCTGTGAAAACAAGGGGAATTTTGGCTTGAGGGTGGTGGTGAGATGTGTGGCAAAAACGGCCTCATAAAGAGAAGGTCTCTATGCTTGGAAAGTGCCCCAGATGCTTACGGGGTGCAGGCCTCCATGTCGGCCTCTTCAAAGGGTAACCTAGGTCCTAGGACGCTAAAAGTACTGACTTAGTTCCTGGCACACAGTAGTCAGTTTGTGCCTTTTAATTTTCCTTCTAGTGCCTCAAAATCAATGAGAAAGATGGCTAGAATAATCAGGGACAAGAATTCTGATCTCAAACAGAACCAACCTCTTTCTTCTTCCCTCCTCCCCTCCCTTCCTCTTTTCTCTTACGTTTTTAGTACATAAAATCGTTTCATTATGACCTTTTCATACATATGTATCGTAGTATTTGGCTTATATTTTCACCACCCCTGCTTCTTGCCCTTTGCCAGTTCCCATCCTGCCCATAAATAGTTCACCTTCTGCTTTCCTGTTTTACATGTACACACACACACACACACACACACCCCTAGGTTTCATATGAAGGAAAAATGTGACATTGTCTTTCTTTCCCCCATTACCCTTTCTTCCTCTCCCATCATTAGTCTCCCTTCTATTTTTCATGGATATTTTAAAATCAAGACTTTGCATCCGAGAGAAAACACGGGATATTTGTGCTTCTGAGTCTCAGAGCAAAGTTTCCACAAGGCGTCTCCGTTTGGTAGAAGTGAATGTGGCTCTCTGCCCCAGCCACGTCCTGACTGAGGGCCTCAGAGCCGTTCCCAGCCCTGCTTTGAGCCAGTCCATTAAACTGGCTTCCAAGAACACATAATGATCTGTTTGGCGTGTTCTCTTTCTCTTTGGCTGTCCCTCACCTTCTCTTCTCCCTCAGAAGTACCGACAGAAAGGCTATTTGGACCAGCCCCACATCTTTCCGTAAAGCCAGGCATCCCAAACAGACTGGCTTCTCCATTCTGCTTGCAAGAGCCCTTTTTATTGGGCACCTACTGTGACTCATAGCCCTCCCTTAAGTGGAAAGGCCCCGGGTCTTGACTAAGAAGAGCTGGGTTTGGATGGCAGGGACACGACAATGGGTAGTGGACACTGAGAGGAAACGTAGCGACACAAGGTGCGCCTGGCCAGCTTGCCCTTCCTGTGCTGGAGGAACTGACATCCACTGTTCACGTCAGGTCTCAGATACGTGGGCAAGTAAAAGAAATCACAGTCCAGGTCAAAGAGTTTGCCATACAGCCCCGAATGGTGCCAGAATTCCCAGTGTGGATCCTGGTGGCACATAGGGAGGGTGTCCCCATCAAAGACAAGATAGAGACCCCAGCGTTTTTCCCAGTGTTTGGAAAATGTGATTCTACTCTGCTGCTCTCATTTTGAAATTTTATCTTGGCTCATTTCTCTAAATGATAGTTCATTCCTCACAGAAGTACAAAAACCGATGGCCAAAGGGAAAAGGCTAGCTTCCACCCAGCATACTCCTGTTGCCCTGGGCAGGACTGGACTTGGCCTTGGAGGATTACTGTGGAGTCAAGGTTCTCCCGCCATCATGGTCTCTTAGTTTAAGTGTAGATATGGGCTGAATCTCAAATAGCCCATTTATGCTGTTCTGAGGTTGCTGCCGCTCTGGAGAAGGAAGAATGGTCCGTGGGTTCTTGAGGATATGTGTTAGATTGATTGGTTTCACAACTAATACAGGGAAGAGTTCCGTAGAGTTTTACAACCTTAGTTAGGATCCAAGGCTGGGGGTTCCTGTTGCCCTTCCATGTCCTAGCACTTCGGATAGGTGAGCTACTCCTACTGGCGAAGATTCCATAGGTCCCATGAGGCTGATTGTTTTTTAAAAAGTGAACAGGCCACATTAGTGAAAGTCCTTGGATCTATGAGGCTAACACAGCCCCTCCCCCCACATGCTTTCATCCTTTCTTGTTCAAATTCTGCCTACCATGTCAACACATAAACATTTCTACTTAAAGGTAAGTTAAAGATTGATTGATCCTTAGCCTTACTCTCTCTTAGGCAGCCCTCTTGGTTTTCCTTTGGTTTGGTTCTCTAGACAAGGTCCCAGACCCTGCCATTCTGGCCAGTCATTAGGCAGTAGAGTAAATGAACATTTTAGTAACTGGGCCAGGGTGAGCTGTACCTTTGTCAGCAGGGGTTGTGTAACAGGCTGGCTAGGACCCATCATTTATGGGGATGCTCAATCTTTCTTGGCAGCTCCAGCTCACCAAATCTAATCTGGACAGAAAGGCTAACTCACTGGCCAGAAGTTCAGGCTGGGAGGGACAGGGTCAGAAGCAGCATAGTCTTTCTGGGCCAGCTGCAGACTGTCTGGACTTAGAGACAGATGGTGATCAGCGGGTCCATAGCTACTATGCCTTTCGGGTTCTTCCCCAGGGCCTGACTTCCTATAGGCACTCCTAATTCTCCCCTGGCCTGGGTGGTACTTAGGGCATATTTGAAAGAATCTCTCTGTTTCCTCTTCATCTCTCCTTCCCTTCCTCTCTCTCTCTTTCCTTCCCCCTTCCCTCATTCCATTACTTGAACGAAACTGTACCCTGGTGGCATTGGGTAGTTGATGTTATTGAATAGGGATTGTATAGAGCCAGACTTACTGGTTCAAGTCTTGGGAAAGCTCCCCATCTTCTCTCTGTCTCTGTTTGGTTATTTCTTCCACGAGACATAGACAAGACCAGTGACTACGCCATGGGTCCTCCCTGCCATTACTGTTTCTATGCCGTCTCTTATAGATAGGTAGGAAACGGTGAAGGACAGTTCCCTTGTACTCCAGACAGCATTGTCTACATAGCAGGTACTCATTAAATAGGTTTTACTGGCTGAATGAATGAAGTAATCCCTGGAGGTAGGAGATCGTGACTCCAAACTCTGGAATGTCTTAGATCATCATGGACACCATGTTTTACCCCCCCCCAGCAGTTTCCTAAGGTTACCCCCATATAGACAGAGGTGGCGGTGAGGGGAAGACACTGTTCTTTTCAGTTGACAGACCTAGAGAAATGAGAGTGCTTGCTTGAAGTCACATAGAAAGCAGACCCAGGACCTGAACTACCCAGTATCCCCGTGCACAACCCTGGGCCCCTTTTTACAATGCCATCATCACATCCTTTGCTGCGGGTCCTCGACCCTTCCCTGAAGATGTCTCTCTTTCAGACAAGGACTATGGACTGCTGAGTCTTTAACGTCTCTAGAGCCCAGCTTTGTGTAGCTGAAGCTGGTGACCCTGGATTCCATGTGTAAGAGCACATCTCCTTCTCACTATGGGGAGAAGATGGCTTGCTGTGTTCAGGTCCATGGCCCCTTACCTCACTCAGGCAAGGATCCAGCCTTTCTGTACTCGACCCAAGGACTTTGTTCATCCTTGAGTACTTGTACGGCATTCTCCTTCCAACTTAAGCATCCCCTCTAGGGGGGTGGGGTGAGGGTTCCTGAGACGCAGGAGGTAATCAAAAGTGTTATGTCTGCAAGAATAGAAACTTGCAAGATTCTGGAGGGCAACTCCCCAGCAGTATAGAGTAGCAAGCAGCCGTTGGGGAGGAGATTCTGTGCAGTCACACGATAGGAAGCATAGGTGCCCTAGACTGTTGAGCTGTCGGCAAACTGTGCAGAGCACCGCAGGGGCAGCTCCCAGAGCCATCCTGTTGGATGCGCTTCCCAGTGACATAGGTGCTTTTGAGTCACCGCTGCTTGTAAGCAATGCCTTACTCATACTCCCATTAATAACGCCAGTAAGAGTCACTGATTCACTGCATTGAAACTTGTTGAAACCAGAACTTGGTCTGTCAAGGGTTCCCTTTCTCGGGTGAGGAGACTGTGTGTGTTACATCTCCTCTAGGAAAAATATCTGTCACAAACACAGTACCACCTTTACTCCTTTGCTTCCCCCAAACCAAACCAAACAAATGCTAATCTTTTCTTCTACACATAGGTTTTTCTTTTTTTTTAAAGTATCACCAATGCAGAGTGGGAAAGGCAGGACTGAGCCTGAGTGGGTGGGACCTGGAACAATGCTTAGCAGGTGCCATTCCAGGACCCTCTTGTTCAGAGAACACCAAAGAGAAGACTATTGATGGTTCTCTTGTAGGTAGCATGCGGTACTTATAATGGCATTAGAGTCACGTTAGGTTAGCTAGGGAAGGCAGTCAATTTTTTTTTTTTAAGTACCAGCAGAAGGAACCCTAGGGCTTGATTAACTTAGCACAGCATCCAGGGGTTGAGCCTCCTCCTTGCCTGTGTATGGCATTCTCAGCATGATATGACATTGGCAGGAGTCCTTCTAGGCAGTGAATTTTCCCACAAAACCCACAGCTCTTCGAAATTGGCTTCAGGTGGCATTTTCTATGATGATGTCCTTGAATCATCACTTAGCCTGACTTGGTGGCAAGCGCAGTAGGTGGCTAGGAGGAGAGGCTGTGACTCTAATCATGATCTGAAGGTGTTGAGAAGTCAGAGGTAGAGAAAATTAGACCTGCGGGAAAGATGCCAGCTGTGCGTCGCCACCCATGGCCAGCCTGCCACACAAGGGAGTGAGAAAACTATAGGACTTCACAGAGGCCACCATTCCCAGACAGCTTTTGCTGGCCCATGAAGGAGAGTGGAAGTTTACCAGCTCCATGTGACTGCTCCTTACTTCTGGCTCTCAGAGCAGAATCCCAGAGGCAGAGGCAGGCGGATCTCTGAGTTTGAGGCCAGCCTGGTCTACAGAGT
>LOEQ01001230.1:876934-887272 GCA_001685075.1 Bramus lutescens
CCTTTGGACGTCAGTGTGGTGATTTCTCAGAAAATTAGGAAACAACCTTCCTCATGTCTCCCAGGAAGAGAGAATTGGCAGACCACACCATGGGAGTGTCTGAGGGTGACCGTAGCTTTCACATCACACCGCTAACTCAACATTAGTCTCATGCTTGGGGTAAGGCTGGAGTCAGCCCAGGGATGATGCAGGCAGTAGACAAAGGCATTTCTAGTTCTCTATAGGCTTTGTTTCTGACACCTCGCCTTGTCTCAATTTCCCTTTCCTCTTTCCCCACCTTCTCTAGGATATATAGCACCCCGTAACACCCCATCTCCAGAGCCAATGCTATTTTTCCTGCCATGGAACAAAGGACAAATCACTCTACTCTCACTTTCCAATCAGGATCACATTTTCGTTAAAGCCTGGCATCATCAGTTGAACCCCTATGCTCCAGGCTCTGTGCTCTGCACTGTCCACAGTTCCCCACTTAGCATCCATTACCACCAAGGGTCAGACGGCTTTTTGATATTTCATGAAATAAGTGTCCTTGGCTGACATTAAGAGCTGAAGTTCTGGGACACTTTTGGGCTTGAGCTGGTGAACTGGAATACCTGGAGCCGGTGGTCCTGGGTTCCAGGAAGAACCTGGAGCCGGTCCTGGGTTCCAGGAAGAAGGAGATGCTTAAGCATCATGAAGAACTGAAGTCATGAGAGCCAAAGCAATGGTTGGCACCAAAGGCTCTGACTGCTTGGCTCTTTTGGGCAGTTCTGTCCAAGTTTCTTTCATAAAACCAGTGAAGATGCTCCTCACCTGCTCAGGAAGTGTGAGCCAGAGGAAAGCCTTACAGGCTCAGGGTCCCCCCCCATTCTGTGGCCCAAGGTTAGACCTCAGTTCAGCACCCACGAATTGGCCAGTCTGGTCCACTGATTTGAGAAAAGAGCCTGTGCGGGAGATTCCCAAGTGACACTCACGTGGCAAGTCTCTGCTTAGGGAGTACAGGGGGCACTTTCCGGGTCTCTTCTGAAGAAAGCTAGACTGTTAGAGGGGAAACACCTCCAGAATGAAGACAGTGGAACCCAAGGGGTCACACAAAGACATGGAAAACAATTCCAAGACATCTGAGTGGTAAACGGGTCCACCCCACTTCTCTCTGACTGGGTGGTCACAGGGAGGGGTTCTTCTGTGGCACAGTGTGTACACTGTCCTTTCTAGACAACCAGGACAAGGGCCAGCTGCTTGGAGGTTGGCGGGAAAGACCTGGGAAGATGTCTGACAGGTCTGAGTTCTGGGAAGGGACCTTCAGATAATAAGCAGATGCTTTTACCATATATATGCCTTTATGAGCCTGTGAGATTTTTACCCACACTTCCTCCACGTGGCAAGCGAAGATAAAGCTCAGAGAAGTTAAGTAACTTGCCACAGGTGAGCAACAGTGGCTGGGTCAGCATGGTGGAACAGGCTGGCAGGAAACAGTTTTGCTTCGGCACAGGGCCTTGTGGTGAAGTGCTAGGGAGGGCTGACAACTGTCTCATGTTGAGATATTTTCCTCCTGTCTCAAGCTCATAATCTTGGGCAGATTGCAGGGCCTGTGTTCTCCCATTTGTCAAATGAAGATGGTAAAAAAGATGATCCAAGGTTAGCTTCGTGAGCATGTAGCCAGTAAGATTGCATATGGCCCTGTCTGCAAGTCACTATCAATTCGGAAGTATTCAAAATCTCCAATTATCCAAAAATCTTGAATGTCTATAGAACATGAGTCACGGAATCCTGGGTTCTGCCTCATCTGCTATTCCTAGTTCCCCATTACTTCTCTGCTTATGGTCCCCAGGACCCAGTCCAGTCTTTGTTTCTTGTTTCCCAAAGAGATGGCTGTTCTCCTCCAAGCAAAAGTGTGCCTAGGCATCAGGGAGAGTCGAGATGGGACATGTGCCCTGAGACATCTTAGTGCAGTGTTTGTTCCCGGTGCATCCTGGGATCTCTCTGGGTATTGTCTCCTTCTCCCAGGGGACCAAGGTGCACCCATCTGGCGACTGGGGAAGAAAGCCTGGTAGACTTTGCCTCTTTGCAGATGTACCCAGTGGAGTCTTGGGAGCCTGTGTGGGGTTGGACTTAGGAAGCTTTTCTGTGCTCCAGGCATGCAACATTAATTAAGAAGTCAGACTACTACTATGGCAGAGAGTGAGCAAAGAAAGAAGGAATGATGGAGAGGAAGTGAGGGAGAGGGAGGTAGAGAAAGAGAGAGAATATTCTGTACAAAATTTTTTCCTTTAGCGTCCTTTAAATTTTTTTTTATTCATCCCAGCNATCCACTCCTCCAAAAGGGTAAGGCCTCCCATGGGGAGTCTGCAAAGCCTGGTACATTGAGGCAGGACCAAGGCCCTCCCCACTGCATCAAAGCTGAGCAAGGCATGCCACCATAGGGAATGTGATCCAAAAAGCCAGTTCATGCACCAGGGATAGATCCTAATCCCACAGCCAGAGGCCCTCAAACAGACCAAGCTACACAACTGTCTCCTACATGCAGAGGGCCTAGTTTGGTCCCATGCAGGCTCCATTTTGAACAGTGCCTCAGGCTTCCATTTTGCATCAGTCCTCAGCAGTTCTGTAGCTGCCTGTGTGTCTTCTTCATGAAATGTCCTGAGGATTAGACGACAAAGTCCTTAGAAATTTCCATACAGGATGAGAGCTTCTGCTGGAGCCAGAGCTGCCTGGCCTGCTTCCTTCACTGTACAGAGGGAGGGCTACCCATGGCATGAGGAACACATCCCTCAGTCCATACAACCCAGGATTATCTGCCATTTTCCTCAGCATGTCCGGCTTCTCTCTGCCCAGTCAGGTAACAGAGAAGAAACGCCTGCTGCCCTGTCCAGAGCATGTTGGATGAGGCCTGCGTTAGGAACATTAGGAACATATCTGAACCCAATGGCCGCACAGGCGTATTCACTGTGCTATCTTCCTCATTGCCAGCACAATTATGAATTCAAGAAGAAGCTTCTGCAATAAGCCCTCAACTGGGAGAGGCAGTAATTGCCCCGGTTATTAGGTATTCTTCCTGGATGGGTTAGGATGTGAGCAATAGAATTAAATGAATTTCCTTTGAAAGATCGGCTGTGCCAAGGAAGAGATATAAATGCCACATTACACGTTGGAAATTCCTCCAGGGTTTCATTTATATACTTGTTTATATTTATATATTTATTCGAATGTTTATGACGTTCTGTCATTTTCATGTTGGTGTCTCCCTGCTCATTATGGCTTTATGGCTGCCGTTTGAGAGCACACCATCCCCTGATTTGATGAGGAGAAAGCATCCAAGAGAGGAAAATAAGTTTAATTTGATAAGTGGAAGAAAAGCCTTCCTTGGGAGGGGAAGTTGAAAAATGACGTGAAGGGTCTATGTGCTTTAGGGAGGGACCCTAAAGAGAGGGCCTGCTAGGAGGTATCTGGGGACATCGTTCTTGTCACACTAGAGCTGAGACTCAGTGGCTTTGGGGTGGAGGCAGTGCAGAGGTCTCAGAACAAATGGCTGGAAAGTCAGGACAAAACCCCAGGCCTCTTTATGTGTGTGGCTAAACCAGACCCACCCCCTTTCTTTTACTTATGTAGACCCTACTTTGCCCTCTGGGGCAGCAAGCACCCTGTGTGGAGCCTGCAGCACTTCTAGGGGACTGTGAAAATCTTTTAATTTCTTTTTAAAACCAGAAGAAAAATGCATAGGATCCAAATCATGTTATGTTTGTCTTGATACCAAGGCAGCCATAAAATAAGATTTTTAATATTTTTTTTATGGAGCAAGAGACCAGCAAAAGCAAAGTGTCTTGGATCCCCCACAAGATATCATATTTGTGTGTCTGCTGACCCAGTCTACCCAAGAGAGTAGCAGGAGGTATGGGACACCCCTAGAGAAGGCACTATGAATAAGTGTCTCTCAGTTAAGTTAGCAAGGGTCAAAATCTTCCTCACTAACTCTGAAGACAATTTCAAGTAGGGAATAGGGCCCTCTGGTGCTGTCCGTTAAGATGGGTGAGTGAGGAGTCCCATGGGTAACATGTATTGGCAAATACACACTGAGTGTGCAGGCTCTGCTGGCCTTGTTGTTTTCTTTTTGATTTTATTCCCCACTGACCTCAAACCTGAAATCTCCTTGTTCTCCTGGGTGATGGAGTTATAGGAATGCACTGTTGTGTCCACTCCTGATGTAGTTTTGATCCGAAGACCTGCATTGATGCCCTGGGTCTCAGCCTCTAGTGGACCACAGGAATCAATTGAGTATGAGGCATCCATGTTTGGGTGACCCATCACAGGGAGTTCCATGTAGCCACATGCAAGGCACATGGCACACATCTGACTGGGGTGTCTGGATTGGCCTGCATCTTCCCTCAACCTGATCTCTCAGGAGACTCCCTAGTCTTAGGAAAAGAACCACCACTTCCTAACCTCTTAAGCTTCTTTCCCCCATTTCCTACCCAAATGCACCAGCATCTCCGGCTAGCTTGAATCATCCTTCTTATCACCTTTGAGGCCAGGGTGTTGAAGACACTGTGTCTCTCTCCTGGATGTAGGAGTGGCCTCTTGACCAGTCTTTCCCCTTCTTCTGTAGCCTGTCTTCCCTCTGTTGTCTACATGGCAGCTTGGGCCTTTGAATACATAGCTCAGACCTCTTCCTGGCTTAAAATCCCTCCAGATATTGCCTACCGGCTTAGCCACAGCACAGTCTAGATGGGAAACTAGAGTTACTAGGTTTTACTGCCCACCTCTAGCTAGATCCTCGATATCTATCGCCCTGCCTGTCGCTTTCCCTACCCTGAGCCCTTTATAACGCTGCTCCTCTGCTAAGACTACTATGCTATTGCTGTTCACTCTAATGGAGTCTCCTCAGAAAAGCTGTCTCTTGCCCTCCTCTACCACACTGCATCCCTACCTTTTTCTCCCCAAGTTCCAAGCCCTTCTACCTTCTACTCCTTTAGACCCACACTGCTGCCTGACATCCTACCCCAGGTTCCTGGCAAGAAGGAGGTGCCACGTCTCATTCACATCTCAGGGCCCACATTGAATGGCACGCTCAAGCAATACTTGCTGAATGAACAGGCAAAAGACCATAACTGCATCCCCATTAAAAACATCCAGACACTTGTCCCGCTAGGCAGGCTTTCCATTCACATTGCAGACTCATTCTCAGAGCATCCTCGGGACCCCTCGCTAGTTCTGGGCCTCACAGTATTGCAGATACTGTCCCCAAACAACTCAGTGTCTCCCTGTCTCATGGTCATCAAGAGTTCATTTCTAAGATACACACAGGCCAGAATCTCCCCTGTGGACCCTTGCAGAGGCTTCCATGGCCTTCAGGATAAGTCACACATTTTATCCTCCTCAGGGCACCAACTGCTGTTCTGGCGTGCCTCACATCTTAGTGTTAGCCAGCCCAAATCTTTTCTGCTTTCACGGACATAGTGCATAGAGCATACACGATCACGACATGATTACTGCTGAAGCCAGTCCTCAAACTGATGGGAAATGGAAAGAGGGATGGCAAAATCACTTTCTCCGGTGAACTTCAAGCTGAACTATGAGTGGGAGAAGCAAGAAGAGAGATGGTAGGAGAGCTGGGAAGGGGCTGGATGAAGGGGTAGGGGGTGATGCTCATCGGTTGGGTGGGGACGGTGTCCACAACAGGCAGGTTGCCATCCAGGGAGGCTTGGGGTTCTGAGCTTGTCTTCTGTGGTAGGAAGAGGCAAGAGTGAGGTTCAGAGCCATATACAACCTTAGTATTGAGGACACATCTTGTGTGGCCGGTGACCCAGATTCTACCAGCGCAAGGTGGTAGAAAAGAGGTGAAAGTGGGCAGAGGGGGCAGGTGGCAGTGGTGGGCTGCTCTGAAGAGCACGTGATTTATCAGGAAGTGGGTGGGAAGCCTCTGGGAGGCCTCAGGGCAGAAGGTGCTGCTGGAATTCCCAGTATAGGACGACTCTCTTGGCCATGTGGGTTTGGAGGTGGGAAGGCCAAGGTGGGGGTTTTGCTAAGTATTCAGCTGAAAAGTGAGTGATAATTACTAGTAAGGCAACATGCTTTCAACCTTTCTTGGAGACCTGTTGGAGGTTTGTATAGGATTGCTATGCAGAGAACACCAGGGGCCATTCTAAAGGAGATACAAGAATCCTTGTGAGGGTCAGTGATGTTCCAGTTCCTTGGCTGGTGGATAAGTGGCAAATAGTTCTGGTGACAATATCTGTGTCATCTTGGTGGGATGTAGTCCTCCCCCTATCCTGTACTATATGATTAACCGCTAACTCTGGTGTTGGTGGGAAGGTACCTTATATGTGTAAAGTCTAGGGTTACCTGACTTGAAGAAAGGGAAATTCATGATGATGGAAGAGGGGCGCAATTGGATCACCTGAGAGATTTTGAGGGTAGCAGTACTGAAGCCTTTCTGAGAAGGGAGAAATCTGCCTGTGGATAGCAGCTAAGCCTGGGCCCAGATATGCAGTCACCTTCCTCAGTGAGATATTGGTGAACTTCTGGCTTGCCTTGCCTGTCCACCATTGCATAAGCCAGGTTCTTTCAGGAAACTTCCTAATACAGATTTTTCCTACTGGTTGAACCTTGATTGTATAGCAACCGGGGTAGAATCCAAAGCCAGCCTCTGCCTGAGCAGGCCTCCTGGGTTCATCTAGGCACATCGCTTTCTGCCTACTCCTGTGTCAGGAATCTGGGGAGGAACCCGCAGTAGGAGGAGTCCACCTGAGCATGGAGTGTGTGCAAATGTGTATTTGATGGAGGGGGGGATTCACTTTAGCTTCTTAGAGGAGCCGGAGCTGAACAACCCATCCAGCTCTCACTTTGTAAGTTACACTTCCTGCTCTCTTGTCCCGCTCCCGGGCAACTCCCTTTGGGGTTAATAACTCACTGGCCATGCTCCTTCTGGCAGTTGCCCCTTGCCTTTTCGTCTTGACACTTCTCTGCTCCTCATTAATGGTTTGCCTTAGATCTCCAGCGTGCTGAACAAAGATCCTATTCTATCTTCCCATGCATTTGCCAACCCAGATCTAACTCAGGAATCCTGGGGCAAGACGAATTTTGGTCTAGATGGCTGGGCCAATTTCCACTGTTTTCAATGGTATTCCAGACTTATAGAGAGCACTTGGCAAGGCAGATATGTCCACAGGTTCACCTACATGAACTAATTTAGCCTTCTGTTTACCTTCCTCTTGCCATTATAGTATAAGTTTAAGTTGAAAGAAGGGCCAGGTGGGTGTTCTCTGTGCAGAGATGGAAGGCCTGTCCCTATGGGCAGGTGTCTCATGCTAGTCTACCATAGTTACCTTTTTGTTTTGTTTGGATAGAACTCTGTACCTCTCAGCAGGAGAGGCTTTAAGAAGCCTGAGAACTGTGTATCCATCCCGTGATTCATTTCTGTGCTGCGTCTTCCTGGTTGATTCATGGATTGTGTATACACGTGGGTGAACTCCTCACAGACAGGCTGGGAGCAGCTGACTTGGTCAGCTGTTGGCAAGCTGTATAAGGATGTGAAAGGCTTCAGAGTGTGTGGACGCAGAAAGGAGGCTGGAAGAACCATGGAATGATCACCTTCATTGTCCCCCTGACTGGTTTTGGAATCACCCAGGAGATGCAGCCCTGGTGTATGGACAAGGGCGTTTCCAGGAAGTTTACTTAAAGAAGGAAGACCCATCCTGAGTGTGGGTGGCCCTGCTCCAAGCACTGGAGTCCTGCACTGAACGAAAAGGGACAGAAGAATACCCGCAGGTCTACTCCCTGCTTCCAGATGTTCCCAGTGGTGCAGAGACCTAGCTGCAGGCTCTACACTCCATGAACTCGGCCATACCTTCTTCACTAGGATAGATGGCATCTTCCTAAACCATCAACCAAAACAAATCCTTCTCTCGTTAAACTACTTTCTGTAATAACAGAGGCCCTGGCAAAGGCCCTTGAGTTATGTTTCCTGGTGAATAACTAATTAATTCCCTCTGGGTCTGAGTGCTTCGGTTTAGTGAATGGTTAAACGGAAAGCTGGGCTAGAATTATTACATTGGAGAACTTAAAAAAAGAAAAGAAAGAAGTCCACAAGACCAGATCAGGTGTCATCCACCTGCAATTCCAGCACCTGAGAGGCGGAGGCAGGATTTTGAGTTTCAGGAAGCCTGGGCTACAAAGCATGACCCTGAAAATGGTAATATATATAATTCAGGGCACACACACACACACACACACACACACACACACACACACACCACACATCCCATAGTTCAGTTCTTTGGTTGTTTGACAATTCAGATTCCAAGTGGTCCATTTGTACACCAGCAGGGTGCAGAGCAAATCTGGCTGTGGAAGACTCTAAGGGTTAGTTTCATTTAATTACCCACTTGCTCAGTGACTATTCATACAAGGAACACCACTCACAGAAGGACTACAGACCACAGAGGTTGAACACACAGAATTCACATACTGGAAAATGAGGATCAAGTCCAACATAGTCCACTGAGCTAGGCTGGCCCTCGATAGAGCAGAGCGTTCAGCATCCTTCCGGCAGGGACAGCTAGACAGAGCTGGGTGGGGTCCAGTGCTGCCCCCTACTCACAGGGGCCTGTTTCTTTTGGCCCTCAGAGCTGATAGGAATGTGATGTGGTGTGTTTTGGTTAGGAAGAAGAACCCAGGGGCTCGGAAACCCATCTTCAAGTCCCAGGTCTCTGTCAGTATGTGTGGGAACCAAACCATCTCTGTCTGCTCCCCAAAGGAAAGTCTTGTGAGCGGATACCTAAGTTGATCTGGAAGCTGTGTTTTTGTGACACCCACCTCTGGCTGGAATAGAAACTGTCTCCATGTACTATCCTAATGGTGTCATTGGCAACAACATCAGAGTATTTAGACATTTGGATAATGGATCGCATTTTATTTATTGTAGAGTTCTTTAGATACTCATAATTCAGGGTAGAAAAAAGAGAGAAAAGATGAAAATCATCTAAAAATCTTCTTGTTTTACTATCAAATAAATGGTACTGGAAAGGTTAAATGTTTGCACAAGTTGACAAGCAGGAGGATGGAATCGACATCAGCAAGCCAATTTCTCCTGGTCAGCAACTGTTCCTCCAGGATTTACAAGAGGCCCTTGGAGCTGACTGTTCTTGACCTCAAGATGCTGTTTATTAATTAGCATCCCTGCCAAGTATGTGTAGAGATATTGGACTCTTTGTTCCCATGTCATCTGGATGGTTTCTGATGCTGCAAAGATTAATATCAAGGGGATGCTAATATCCTAAAGAATGCACTATTTTCATTTTCCCCAGTGCCTAATACTTGCAATTTAGAACACAGTAGATCTCTTGGTAGGGGGCAGTCAGATGAACCTCCATCATAACCTCAACCATAACTGGTCATGTGGATTTGGGTCTCCCAATTGATGTCTACAGTTGCCTTCACTGCAGATACCCAGGACTCTGGTACATTGTGCAGGAAGTCATCTGGAGATACTTATGGCCTTGTTTCTCTAGGTTGTACCATGGCCCAGCAGAAGTACCCAGAGCTTGTTAGCGATATACAGACTCAGGTTTCTCCACAGACCAAATCTGCATTTCAGTAGGGCTTCTGGGGATGTATACCCTCACCTCCCCACAATTGGAGAAGCTTTGGGTTAGGTTATTGGAGACTTCAGGCATTATCACTCATAGGAGGTGAGGAGAGAATATAGTACTTAATCGAAAACAAAATGGAAACACTGTCGGCTGGCATGAGGAGTTGAAGAGCTAAGACTCAGTTGGCGGGGGTCTGATCTTCAGGGCTGTCCATTAGAGTTGTGGGTGGGAGTGGAGGAGGTGCAGAGGGTGGTGGGTAGTATGGGAACTCAAACTCAAGCTCATTACCCGAGGTTCAAAGACTGGCTGTGCCCCTTATGGCAGATGTGTGATCTGACCTGGGCACGAGACCTCAGGTAGCTTACCTCAGTTTTTACGTTTGCGAAATGGTTGTAAGAGTGTTATGACTTCATCGTGTTGTTTATAGTATGTGATGTTTTCATTCATGCCTGGACCATAGGACATTTAACACATTGTAAGTGCTCAATCAGTGCCAGCGTTGATTCTGATCACTTTCCACGCACGAAACCACCCTTTGACAGCTGGATCAGAGATGCTGCCAATAGCAGGATGTGTGGCATTCCTATTTCAGGGACACTATCTGGGTGGCAAGTGGGTCATGAGATTTTCCATGTAACCTTGCATACCAGGGGCTTGGACTTTAGATCTATAGTGTTGTAGGACACAGGGAAGGAGGGGCCACATTTGGTTTCCATCAAGGAAAACACACACACACACACACACACACACACACACACACACACACACACAC
>LOEQ01001230.1:888364-912689 GCA_001685075.1 Bramus lutescens
GAGAGAGAGAGAGAGAGAGAGAGAGAAACACCAGGGGTGGGGGAGGTGGGAGAGGGTGTGGGGAAAAGTCCTATGAGAATTCCATATGGAAACACTAACCGAGCATTAGAAAGGATTTCCTATAAACAAAATCACAGTCAGGGATATTGGCCCCTCACCATGTTCAAAACAAAGAGCCCTTGTGTGTGTGTTCTGTGCGCCTGAAAACATATATACATATATTCATTCGGGGTCCTCCCACAGGCCCCCTTCCTTTCCCTGCCTAATGTCCCCCCCTTCTTTTCCTCTCACCCACCCCCAAACTAGCCCCAAACTCCTAACAAGAACAAACTTTAATCGTTCTGTGCAGTAAATCCTCTACAAATAAATATCCAGAGCGACTTCAAACATGCTTAATTGGAAGCACATGGGAAGAACTCTGCAGTCCTGGCCTGGGCTACAGAGCTGTAATTTAACGTTATGATCTGCCATAAATATGCACCATAATGAGTGCCGTTTGGGTCTCCCTTCTGTGTATCAGAAAGTGCGGCTTCGAGAGGTGTTTGTTTTCCCCACATTCTTTCTCTCCTTCCCTCAGTCACCAGACTTCACATTTCACAATTCCCATCAACCATCTCCAAACAAGGATGAGCACAGCTAAGACAGCCTTTGTCTCCGTTAGCCTGGTTCCACAGTGCTCCCACGCTAAACCACGCGTGACTGTCCTGTCTTCCCCTTTGCTGTAAAAGAATTATGGTTTAGGGTTATAGGGCTTTTTAAAAAAAATCACCAGAATGGGAGAAATGAGGTTAAGTTGTTACTGGGCCCTCTAATGGTTTTATCATAGAATTATAGTTGAAATCAACAGTAAGGGATGGCAGAGTCCGTCCTTGGCTTTCAAAGTTGCTTTAACTAAAGTTTTGGGGTCGATTGGTGGCCAGCTTTCCTCAGAGATCACCTCAAGAGGTATTTCAGAGGAGCCCTCTGGCAGCTGAACTACCAGGCTATGCTCCCAAGAGAGGGGTCTTTCACAGAAAGTCACATGATCCAAGACTTGAGCGACCACTTCTAATTCCATTCTCAGGATGAAAATCATCGAGTTGCCATCATTTGGGATGACCTCATTGGAGTAGAGGCTTCGAGCCAGGTGGGTGAGTAGGAGAACCCCATTTTGGCTTCACAAGGAGTGAACCAATGCCATATTCTCTGCGCATAGAACTGCTGAATTTCAGACTTGGGAGGAAACTCGGAGGCCACCCAGCACAAATACTGCCCAAGTGCTAGAGTCCTCTGCAGGGTCCACGACTGCTGACACCCAGCCTTGGCCAGGGCCTTCCAGGGCTCAGGATCCCACAGCTTCCCTGCCAGCCCTCTCCTCTCAGAGAGTTTTAGAGGAGCTAAGCTGATACTGCTGAGGAGACAGAGTCTCACTCTTGTTCCCTGCTTTTCCTGCTCCCAATATCCTCTCAAGAAATGCAGAATAATTCAAATCTTTTTTTTTAAAGGAAAATCTTTCCATGATCACAACCAGACCTTCGTACTCCTTTTCAAGAGTAAGAGAGGACCAACTTGGAATTTTCAATCAGCCGTTACCTTTCAGTCAACACAGTCTAGACCAGTCCTTAGAATGTCGCCTTTGGTTTTTCCTGTGAAATCGGGTAATAAGGCCATCAGGTCCCACATTCTGGAGCGGTTATGGGGACTGCAATGAGATGTAGTTGTTTCTCTATCAGTATGGTGAGGAGTGGGTTTTTCCTCACACAGCTCCTCCTCTTCGTTGCAATCACCTGCTTTTCCTACCCATGCAGCTCTGGACCAGGCCCCTTACCTCCATTGAGAAGTTGGTGTCTTCACTTGAGAAACCATAGGACTGGACAAGGATCAATACCTACGTGGAGGCCTAGGCTTCTGTGTCTTAGATCTTTACCACCTTCTGTGGTTGATTCACTGGCGTGGACATGGAATTGACTGGAAAATGAGGATACGGCTCTTGTCACCTAGGAACCTATCTTCAGTTCCCTGAGTAAAGATGCTTAGAAGAGAGAACCAGAGGGTTAGGTAAATATTTTACTACCATGTGCTCCAGAGAGTCAGTCCTGCGTGGGGGGGGGTCTATCCTCAGTGTTGGTACACTATGAAAGCAGCTAACTGTGTCTTGCTAGGTGTCCAGCCATATGCAACTAGTGATATTAAGTTACTGGGACTGTGAATACATAATTAAAAAGCCAAATCAGAACAAAGATCTTTTTTTCTAGCAATATCCCCCTCATTCCTATACATTTTATTATAGGTTTCTAAATTGGTAAAGCCAGGTATTGGTTTAGTTAGGGTTTCTATGGCTGTGATGAAATGTCATGACCAAAGCAGCTCAAGGACGAAAGGGTTTATCCAGCTTACACTTACATCACTGTTCATCAAGTCAGGACAGGAGCTTAGAAGTAGGAACTTATACAGAGGCCATGAAGGGGTGCTGCTTGTGGCTTGCTCAGCCTACTTTTGTAAAGAACCCTGGACCACCAGCCCTCCCCCATCAATTTCCAATTAAGAAAATGCCCCACAGGCTCCCCTACAGTCCCATCTTATGGAGGCATTTTCTTAATTGGATTTCCCTCCTCTCAGATGACTTTAGATTGCGTCAAGTTGACATAAAACTAGCTAGTGCAGGTGCAGAGTCCCAGTTGGCATTTTATCTCCTTTGTTTTCTCCTGATACTAGGCTCCCACTTCAGTTCCTGCCCATGCCTCAGAACCAGTGGTCTTGTTGAGCCCTCTTTGATTTGCTTAGCCAAGGGGTTCTGGCAAACTTGCTTATGGAGTGAGCAATGGGAGAAAGCCCTTGCTGTTCTAATGGAAGAATTTGCTTCAGTAAGCAGAAAAGCTTATGCTGTGTTGGGCCACAGTTAGGGCAAGAGGCCACAGACTGGTTCAAGATACCATTGTGGGACATCTGTACTATGCAGTGGTTGCCAGTCTTCTACTCTGGTGCTCATCAAAATGGTCCTCATCTGTCAATCAGAAGCATCTTTTTAACACATAGATCCGTGTTAAAGAAAAGAAGCAGGAATCCCGCATGTGAAATGAAGTCTCTGTTGCCTTAGTGAACGGCAAAGTGAGGATGTCCTTTGACAACCATCTGTGAGATGAGAAGACTCTTGCCTGTTCTCCTTGAGTAATACAGATGGGCGGGGTAATAGGAGTTGAAGGGGTCATAAATGACCCAGGAGTAGGCAGATTTGAGGTGGCTCTGACAGCATTCACTCTTTTACCCTTTGGTGGGCACATGCTGATAGACAACTGTCCCAGCAGAGATCCTCTCAAGCTATTGGGCTAACAAAAGCATCAGCAGGAAATGTTAGACACAGATCTATTTGGAACTGAGCATCTCTGGTTAACAACAACAACAACAAAGGCATAGTTGGGCAGACATGGTGACAGCTGATTTCAGAGACGTGAGGGGCTGCCAGGTGACTGAATTCAGCTGACTTGATCTCCTCCTTGAGCTGGAAGGCAGAGGGAGGAAGCAGGTGCCTTAGGTAGGAAGGCAGTCTCTAAGGAGGAGAACTTCTCAGAAGGCTTTGGGTTCAGTGAGCTTTGCAAGCGCTGGGGAAATGGCTGCAGACAGAAGGGCTGATCAAGCCTAGCATAGTGAGCACATGAGGCAGTTTCTGTTATCTCCCCAAGGCTCAGCCCTTTTTGTTTCTCTGCCGTGATAGGGGGAGATGGTGTCTGCTCCCACTAGCCTGCAAATGTCCTTTGTTCTTTCAGCCTAAAATTTGCTCCTTGGGCAGAGTTCAATTACAGACTCACCCATCTTTCCTCTGCACCACGTTTGAAGGTGGCCTCTGCTCTGAGTCTTTTTTTCTCAGTCCCTATATTGCATTCTCAGATATCTGCATCTGTGTCGTCCCCTATGGGTTCTCTGTCCCCATGGCATGGCCCTCTTGAGGGGAGCTTGCCTAACATACTGTGTGTGTGTGTGTGTGTGTGTGTGTGTGTGACAGTTCCAGTCAAATCTTGGCTTTGCCCCTTCCTAGATTTGATCACAGACAAGTTACATTAACTTCTCTTTGCCGTGGGAGAGTCACCAGAAAAGGGGTTACGGAGAAGGTAGATGCCTAAATA
This sequence comes from Bramus lutescens, assembly GCA_001685075.1. Classification (NCBI taxonomy): domain Eukaryota; kingdom Metazoa; phylum Chordata; class Mammalia; order Rodentia; family Cricetidae; genus Bramus; species Bramus lutescens. Next base: position 892,465 of record LOEQ01001230.1, read on the forward strand.
GGACAGGGTTTTAGTTGGTTAAGGAGAACGAGGAGTATCTTTCAAGGAGAGAAATGATAAGTCCCAGGGGAAAGAAGGAGTATTTTTATTTCATTTGAACCATAGGAATAAAATGCCTTCTAGCCCTGTTATGGAGCGGGTTAATCATAAAAGTGGGCACGAGCTCATCCAGCATCCTTCAGTAGGCATTTCATAACGTTTTCCCTCCACGAGTGTGCATTAGAGGGCACAACTACTTTCTCCCTTTTGTATGTCATCTCCGGCACTGGCCAGGAGTGTGAGAGTGTGACCTGTGGAGGTTGACTGATACCGAACGTCGCCGTGGCCTTATCCCTACAGCATATAGGGATGCCCAAGTTTATTCCTCTGCACCTTTGCCAGCTTGAAAGAGCTAGCTGACTCTAGCATCTTCCTTAGCATCTAGGCCTGGAGAATATGGATGCTAACAGGTGGACAGCTGGAATGAGTGGCATCTGAGCTGGAAAAGGGGAGGAGCCACCGGTCAGTCATTAAAGGCCCTCTGGGGAGACTCTTACGGGATGGATGTCAATTAAAAATATGTCCATTGACTCTTTGGCACTTCTCTGTCAACAGATGCAGTTTGGTTTACCTCGTCTTGGCTTTCATGACTTGCTGGCTACAAATAGGAGCACAAGTAACACCGGGTAACTTAGAAGCTAGCTCATAAAAGGCAACAGAGCTTCTCCTGGCTCTCCTGTAGCTTGGACAAAGTCTTGGAGCTCAAAACGCCATGTGTTTTATTTTCTGTGTTTTGATGCTTTGACATCTGAGGCCATGCTGATCTTGGGCTAGTTAATTCCTAGAAGTAATGAATAACTGCTTTGGTGAGTGTTCCCTTCATGTAAGCCAAGCAGTCAACCATAAATATATACCCCTGACCATCCTTTATGGGACTCTCACGCCCCTGGCCACTTCATCTACCTGTTTACAATACCCCAGGACTATACAGGACTATGCGCTATACTAGCTAACATGAATTAGCCCCTGTATGCTAGAGCCAGATGCAATTACTCAACTAAGCCAATCTCTAGCCTGTATACCTTTCTAGATAAATATAATAAGGATTCAGATTCCAAACACCTCTTCCCCCAATTCCAATGCTGTTGCTACCTTATCTGGCTCCCCATATTGTGGTGTACCCCTCCACTTGGCCCTTGTGAACATAACTAACCATCTTGGTAGTGGCAATTGTCTTCTGGTTCGTTGGAGATCATTGGTGAGTTATCCCCGAATAATGAAACCTGTATTTTGAAACAGCATGTGTGCAGTCTGCTGTGCTGCAGGGATCACATAGGGAGAGCACAGTGAGAAAGAGGGGGATTCTAAGGGGGTGTCATTCAGCCTTTTAGCCCAGCTGTCAGATCTACCAGGGGGCTTTCAAGAAGATGCCCACTCACTCTTGTTCCAGCCACTCTTGGATTGCCACTGAAAACCTCAAGCAAGAACTGCCAATCAACCCTTGGAACCATCAGAAACAATTGCAATAAAGAACTATTGGGTTTTTTTTTAAACACTAAGTCTGGATAGTTTGCTATGCAGCCATAAATATCTAAAACAGGAGAGACAATTGAAGTCAAAATTCTGCTGATTCTGCCCCCATTCTTTTGATGCCAAATCACTATTTGTGCTTAAAACGGAAAGCCCTCCAGTGTTAGCAAGATGCTGTAGCTCGCCTCAACGCTGCTCTCAATGCACTAGTAATAGCTCTCTTGTGTCGCTTGGTACAGTGCCCAAAAGAAAACATCTAAAACTATTTGGAAATATTTCTAAGGGCACTATGATGGGTTTCAGAGCTCAGCATGGCCAATCAGAAAAAAAGGGAGGGAGAAAAAAAAAGAAAGAAAGAAAACAAGACAAACTCGGCTTTCAAAGGAAACGGAGGATCTGGAGAGCCTTCGACTCTTTTGATTTATATTTAAACATTTCTTGAGATTGAAGTCTTGATTAGCCTGGATCTCTCAAGTTCCGCCTTAGCCTTGATTTATGGGGAGGCCAGGCCAGTGCAAAATGAAAGCAAAATGAGGTGTTCTTTAAAATTACCTTGGCTCCCTTGAAGGAGGGCATGCGTGCTCACATGGAGATTAAAAAGGAAGTGATGAGATGAGCTTCCGAGGCCCTCATCTGGGGCAAAGTGGGGAGGGAGGGAGGCAGTGAAGGATGGATGCAATCTCTGCAGGTGAACCCCCCGTGGGATGCTGTGTTTAGCTGGGCTCCTGAGATGGAGCTCTCTATCAAAGGCTGTATCTGAGAAACCAGACTGGCATTTTGAGTTAGTGAGCTTTCCCTCCATCTGCTACTAGAAGGGAGGGACTTTCTGTGTGGCCAGAGTAGAAGGGATGCAGAGCGTGGGGCTGGCTGCCTCTGGGTTTTGGTGGTAGCATCCTGAGTCACTGTGGTTTAGGGGCTGAATCATCCTCTAGCCAGGAGAGGTAAGTTTCTGATTCAGGATCTTCATTTTGATTCCCTTATTGCCACATTTTCCTAATACCCTGAAACTCAGGGAGGCTAAGAAGATGGGTTTGCTTGGAGGCCACAGTCCTCTTGTTTTAACTTTGCCAGGAGTGCCCGAAGATGAGCAATTCCTCAAGCAGATGGCTGCAGAACCATTTTCATGGTCTGTGGACTCACTACCTCATCTATACTTCTTGGACAGATCATATTGGCTTTGCTCATATTCCAAGATTCAAGTGATGGTCAAGTAATGACTGTTTATAGGAGATATGAAGGAGCATAAATACATGGGGTCTGTAATAGTCACATGTGTGAATGTTTGTTAAAATATGAGCTGGAGCAAGGGAGAGAGAGAGAGAGAGAGAGAGAGAGAGAGAGAGAGAACTAGAAAGCTAAGGATGTTAAGAAATAGAAACTTGGTGGAAGATAAAGCATATTGCATTTCATAGTTGTTGTCTTGATTTGTATTGGTGGCCTGGGTCTGCAAACATTAGGGAAAGGTTTATGCACAATGCGCTGGTCTCTAGGTGACAACCTGCAGTGATCTCTGCCTTTCTCTACCTCTTTCCCTTGAAGGTAGGATGGTACCTGTGTTATGGTATTGCTTCCAGCCTTAACTCTCCTCCCCAATCTCCTATGCTTAGGACTTGAACTGTGGCTTTTCTGTGGGAAAATCCTTGAAGATGTGTGGAACATTCTGGGCCCAACCTATGCTTTTAACCCATTGTGATGGATATTCTATGTCTGGAACTAAAATCCAAAAAAATGTAGGGTACACCTGTGAAGGATTTTTTTTTGGCTTACTTTGAAGTAAGAAGAGCCACTTCTAACCTGGATCTTTGAGTTAGGAAGATACACACTCTTAATCTAGATCTTGGGGTAGGAATACACACCTTCAATCTGGGCCATACCTTTTGCTGGAAGTCTATATAAGGACATAGAATTGTCTGATTGCCCTCACTTTGCTAGCAAGTCCATTTCTTTACAAGCATTAGAGTCTACTTCCTTGGGAGTCCAGCATATATTGAAGACGATCTTAGACATTTAACCTTGTGGATTAAACAACTATTAGATTCTCGGATTTTTTCCACTCATAGCCAGCTGTTGTTAGATTAGCTGTACTGCAGCCTGTAAGTCATTCTGATAAATCCCTTTTATATACATATATACATGCACACACACATTTAGTCTATTAATTCTGCTACCCTAGAGCACCCTGATTGATATGCCCACCTTCCCCTCCTACCCTCTTCTCCATGAACTTCCTGTGTGATAATGCAAGGCCCTTTAGCACTACTCCATGTTTCTCTCCGTGTTCCCTTACGACAACAACAACAACCACACACATGCACATGGCAAACATGTATATATATGTGCATACATGTGGGCATGTGGGAGATCAGTTTTCTTCATCATGATTCATTCTCAAGACTTTGAGTAACATTTTCTTTCCTCTCCATCCATCCCAAGAATGCCTACTTAAAAAAGATCTGGTTTAAACTTCTTAAAGATCTATTTGTGAGTCATTGATTAACTCATTCAATGTCTAGTAACTGACCCTCTGGCCCTGGTTAGAGACAGGAAGGCATTTTCTTTCCTACTTAAGCTCACCCTGATCTTTATTTTCCAATTTGGATTTGATACAGCACCATTAGCACTGAATTTCAACAAAATATCAGCATTGTTCTCCAGCTTTCCCAGTTGTAAATGTTGCCTCTGAAAAGTAGCTGTGCATTTCTCCTGAGCAGGTGCTCTGTGGGGATGCCTATGTTTCCGTTCAGCAGCCACTGAAGAGTTTGGTGACCTAAAGTTGACACGCACTGAATACCTAGTGTTTTCATGATAGACAGATTGATGGATGGATAGACTGATTTGTTGCTAACCCCCATTCACATAAAAGAAGCCTCAAAGAACATGGGTGGTCTGGTTTCCATCCTTTTTCTGCCATTCTTTATCATCCCATTGGTTGTTGCTAATCTATTATGCATCTATCATGCCTAAGTTTATTTAAATGTCTTGAACATATTGATACTTCCTTATTGCAAGATTTTATTTGTAATTTATAGGAAATTACTCATCTAGACAACATTTGTTGAAATGAATAGGTTCAGCTATTTCTTATTTCTTATTATTTCCATATGACATTTGGCTTGCTTTTCTAACATTTCCTAGAGTAGGCATGAAATTCCTGTTTCCATTGCTCTTTGTCTAGGAAATAACTTGTTTTAGAGTAGTGGTCCTCAAAGAAATGGTCCCCAGAACAGCACCATCAGCAACCTCTGCAAACTTGTTAGAAATGCAATCATCATAACCCTGTTCACAGCCAATTGAACAAGCCCTTCAGGTGATCCTGATGCATGCTGAGATCGGAGAATCTGTCAGCCAAAAGAACATTGAGCTCTCCATGTGGATCAGCACTTCTCAACCTGTGAGTCGTGGCTCCTTCGGGGGTTGAACGACCCTTCCACAGAGGTCACCTAAGACCATCCAAAACCACAGATATCCACATTACAATTCATCACAGTAGCACAATTACAGCAGTTGTAATTTGTAATTGTAATTGTAGCAATGAGAATCATTTTATGGTTGGGGTCACCACAACATGAGGAATTGTGTTAAAGGGTTAAAGGGTCACATGATAAGGAAGGCAGAGAACAATTGGTATAGATCCTGAGTTTTACTTTTGGCTGTGGGACTCGATCTGGATCTCAGTTTCCTACTACTCATTCTAGGATGGTGTCTTTAGGGAGAAAGATTTTCCTTTTAGAGTTTTTTTTTTGAACCAGTAAAAAGAACATCAGTATTCACAATGTCATTCTAAAGACTGGGCAATTCATAGTTTGCACACCCTTATAGAATTTTCTTTTAACCAACCAGAACCAAAGAAGCCTAGGGTCTCATGATTTTACATTAGGTTGACAATCAAAACATCTTGATTTCTACCATATGTAGGTGTTTGGAGGCACATCTGTTTGCCCACAAGACATATTGAAGTGTTTGAATAAATGGTACATACAATGGATACTTCTCAGAAGAGGTAAGAACTTCCAAGAGCTGCGGTGGTCACATATGGGAGGTGGCATACCAAAGATGGAGTCTTGAACTGGAACTGAAAGATGGGCTACGGGGACATGAATGACCAGCCAGGTGGCTTCAGGGTAGTTCTAGTAGATAATTCTGAGCTCACGTATTCAGGCTAAAATGGGAACAAGTAAGTAGATTCACTACTCTGTGTGTGTGTGTGTGTGTGTGTGTGTGTTGAGCATCATGATGGAAGCAAAGGAATCTGGAATCTCTAAGTGAGTATATTGTTTACACTGATCACTGATTGTATTTCAGATATCTCCCATGCTTGGGGTATAGTTACTGGTGTCTAGAAGTATCTTTGGGGAAGGCGACAAATGACATTTGAACCCTCATAAGACTATCTCGAGAATCACTCAGCTGGCCCAGTGTGGCCATTCCAAATGGACTGGGTTAACTGACTCCTGGTGGTTTGAAAGCTTAGTCCAAACACAAAGTTTTAGATGCCCCAGAGGGACGGAAGCAAGCTTATTACAACCTCTGTTCATAGCTGTAGCTATATGCTGACCAGAATCTTAACAAACTAACAAAATACCCAGTAACCCACATCTAGGTTCTGCCCCACAGATTTCTGTTTAGTTGGTTCATGGGGTGCATACATGGCTAATTATAAAGGTTCCCCTAAATCAGAAGATTTTAAAGTGCAACCAGGGCTAGGAGTCATGTTTCTGGGGATCCCATAGGTAGCATTGTGGCTCACTGATGAGGTTCAGGCACCTGAGCATATACTAGTCCAGTTGATTGAGGAACCATTTCTGCTGTGTCAGACAGCAGTTGTCTGACTTTTGGTTCTTCAGTTCATGGAGCAGACTGGTCTGATCTTGATAGGTTGAGGAGCCTAACAAACATGGCTAATTTCGGTTGGAACATTAAAAAAAAATGTAGACCTGGAGGAGAAAGCATAGTGTCAGCCTCCCAGTGGAGCGATGCAAAGACTCTGGGGAAAGGGCCTGAAGAGTTGATGCCCAGCGAGGATTCCAGAACTGCAAATTAGGACCAGAGCTACAAAAACATTGTCTGATTTCTTAGAATTTCATAGCCATCACAAGTTTGTTTTTTTTTCATACTCTCCTCTACAGCCCCAAAGCAGCTACCAGTAAATCCTTGGATTTACAAAAGGACAGCAGGCTTGTTGCCAGGGCCTGAAGGAAAACTTGGAGGGCTTTGTGGCATGGGCTCTGGAGGGAAGGACTCCAAACACAGCCTGGGTGGGGTCAGCCTTCCAGAGGAAAGAGCCCAGCTGATGGAACGAAGCCAGCGGGAGAGAGTACTTTGTATCTCTATTGTGTTTAAAAATGGAACCAGCAAAATGCTCAGCGCACAGAATTTATCAAATAAAGGCTTGTCATATTGACACGTGTCTGTCTGGTTTCCATTCCTATTTGGATCGTGCGTGTTATTTGTTCATTTCTAGCTTACTTCCTCCTGGGTAAAGGGGGATGCACCAGTTTTCAGGAAGTGTCTTGATGGTACAGGAGGGTGACTCATCTAAAGTGGCAGACCTTTAATGATGCATTACTTCCCCAAAGTAACAGCTCTTATCTTAAACCTTCGTCCATCCACTCATCCGTACATCCATATATCCATATACTTATCACAGTTTTACTGAGTACCTGCTGTGTCCATGCCTCCGCTGTAGGCACTTGGGATTGAATACAGAACAATAGCAAAAGACTCTGTCTCATGTTGTCTCTAGTCTAGTGAATAGAGACACAGTAAATCCCACAATTCATCTTTGTGTATTTGATACTAAAACAAGGACAATCTAGTAACACGTTACCTATTTCTGCTTCCCTGGTTTGCTGAGTATTAAATGGTGTTCTTAATACAGGTGCACAGCCCATGCCTGGCCTTCTTCATGTACTGAACTGCCTGAGGCAGGTAGTCCCATGTGCAAGAACTAAGAACTAGAGCAATTATACAGATCTAATAACATGTTCAATAGGGTGGCTGTTTGACCATCTGAACCTGCTTTGGAAATGAAAAGAAGGCTATGAGTTTTAGGATTTATCCTTCTGGGTCACACATGTAATAGGGCTACCCTTCAAGTCACCCAGGATATTAACACTTTCTGTACCTGTGAGGGTGTTTCCAGAGGGGAGTGAGCAATGGGAGAAGATACACACTGGATGTGGGTAGCCCTGTTCTGTAGGCTAGTGGTCCAGAATGGAACCAAAGCAGGAACCCCAGTGGAGGCGCTCTCCCCTTCCTGCTGGCCGTGAGGTGAGAAGGCTCTACCACCACACACCTGGACTACCACACGTTCTCCTGAAGTGCATGGGGCCAACCAGCCAATGACTGGAGCCTCTGAACCTGTGAGCCTAAGTACACTCTTCCTCCCTTCAGGGTTTTTCCCCTCAGGTATTTGGTCAGAGCAATAAAAAAAGGAATGAATCCCTGTGCTCTATGCTTTATACAGTGCCGTGCACTTTGTACAGTGCCGCAGTGCCGTGAACCATGCTTTCTTTAGGAGGCTCTTACCCCTTGCCACTCACTGACCCCTAGTATTTTAGCACGTGTGGGTACAGATGAACTTGGAGGGCTTGAAGGTCCACTGTTTGGGTCCTGCAGCAAGCATATAATCAAAGGCTTTCAGTTTTAGTTCCAAACAAGAGTCTGATGATCTGCAGCCTGGAGATGTAGTATGTCATGGAATTTTAGAAGCAAAATACGATGTGGCAGTCTTCTGGCTACAGATAGAGCTCTTAAGAGATGTGCTGGGATTCGAGCAGAGCGTGGCCATCTTTCTCCACTTCCTTTCTGTTAAGAGAGGCCAACCTTGTCTCAGTCCACATCAGCCCTTCAGCAGCTGGTTTTCCTCCATGGCACACACTTGCTGAAGACCAAATACATTCTTTTCCCTGTTTATCAGGAATGGATTGATACAGTTCCAATTCTGTCTTCATTTTTGGCAACTCTATAACCTAACACAGAAATGGACAATGACGAAGAGTCTAAGACTCCTGGAGTTTTAAAGCCCTCTTCTGACTAAGAGTGTAGGCATGCGGATGTCAAACAGAAGACAGAAGACGGTTGGGACTAGTTTTAGGCACTAGTCAGAAAAGGCCAATAAAGGTCCCAAAGATGTCTGACTGCCTATCCTGTCTCCCATTGGTACTTGGAGCCATATTGGTGTATGCCTATGCTTCTGGGAGTTAACCATAAGTGTATGAGTACTTCATAGTAAATCATGCCCGTTGTTACCAGTTCTCACCTAATTATCCATATGTAGCGAGTCGGGATGAGCTTTCCCCTTGAAATCTCTATTTCATAGAATATTGATTTCCCAGACACATTGCTCTGAGATGTAATCAGTGGCTCAGGGTGAGATAAGGAGTCTGGAGTAAATTCATCTCAGGTTGCCTTTTAATAGCACCAGATCCCTAAATCTTGAATTTTATTTTCTAAGGAGGAAGTTCCTAGTGGACTATAAAGCTATAAGAAGTATAGAATCAGTATATTAATGAATCGACCGGAGCAGAGTAGAGGGGTCGGCTCAAGGCTAAGAGATGATTTTTATTGCAAATAGGGTACAACTGGGAACCTACTGTGAAGGGCTGAGTTCAGAGAGAATGGAGGCAACACTTTTTCTTAGACGGGAGCCAAAAGAAAAAGATACATAAGAGGAATATTGAAGCTGAGTGCTGAAATACAGTGTGATGGGGAGGGCTCAGCTGCCTGATGCAGTGTGATGGGGAGGGCCCAACTGTCTGATGCAGTGTGATGGGGAGGGCTCAGCTGCCTGATGCAGTGTGATGGGGAGGGCTCAGCTGCCTGATGCAATGTGACGGGGAGGCCCCAACTGTCTGATGCAGTGCGATAGGGAGGGCCCAACTGTCTGATGCAGTGTGATGGGGAGGGCTCAACTCCTGATGCAGTGTGATGGGGAGGGCTCAACTCCTGATGCAGTGTGATGGGGAGGGCTCAACTCCTGATGCAGTGTGATGGGGAGGGCTCAGCTGCCTGACGCACAGTGATGGGGAGGGTTCAGCTTCTGATGCAGTGTGATGGGGAGGGCTCAGCTGCCTGATGCAGTGTAATGGGGAGGGCTCAGCTGCCTGATGCAGTGTGATGGGGAGGGCTCAGCTGCCTAATGCCTCCTAACCAGCACAATATTTCAAATGCAGTTCAGGTTGTTATCAGCACCCAAGGTTCATGGATTAAAGAGAAAGGTGGCACTTTCCCCTACAGTTTCCAAGGAGTGTTCTCCCACCACACCACGTACAATAGGTACCTCTGCTGTTGTCACACCGAGCATTTGCCACCAACTGTCCAGTACCCAGAGCGTAACTACCCACAGGACTCATGTGCCTTGAATCCCTGCCTCTATCAGAGGTTAGATCTTTGGATTCAAACAATCAAGCTTCAGTTCTTACTCAAATTGAATGTCTATTGTGGCTTATATTACCATTCGGTAACTCCAGTTAATAAGGGGCTAAAGAGGAAAGAGTGTTCCCAGAAGATTTTGTCTCAGCAATTGGGCACTTCAGCTTAGGCATGACTTCATAGTGTGTGTGTATGTGTGTGTGCGCGCACGTGTGCACATGTGGCGTGCCCACACAGGTAAATATATATATATGAAATGTGCAGAAACTCTTCCTACTTCATTTATTTGGGACAGGGTCTCTTATGGCTTGGAGCTCATCAAATGGGATAAACGGTTTGCCCCGGCAATCTGCGTGTCTCCCCGTTCCCAGTGCTGGGATTGTAAGCAATGGCTAGAGTACCTGGCTATTTTACTTGGGTTGTGGGAATTAATCTCAGGTCCTCCTGTAGGCAAGGAGCCATTTCTTCAGCAGAGCATCATGTTTTCCTTTCTAAGTCAATGACTGGAAACACTGTTGAGGCTCCGCTCACCCTAAGTGGGAAAAACTCTATTTTGGGGACAGCAGAAAATGACTACTATGCTTTTCTAACCAGACACATTCCCCAAAGGTTGGGTCACATGGGTCTCCTGCTTCTCCGGCATAGAGCATGTTGGGCAGACAGAGCCCAGGCCACAAGGTAGTGGCACAGTGGCAGTGACCTCACAGTGACCATCTGCATAGTCCCCAGACCGCAGGACATGATGCTCATTACGCAGACCAGATGAACTCTGAGAATGGCTGTGGACATGAAGAATCACTTTGTGAGATACAGGAAGAGCTCAGTCACTGGGTGCTGATGTTGCTTTATTGAACGTCTAATGACCTCTTCTGATTCTCAGGATTGGACAGTCAATACTTCTACTAGTGGCCTCAGGAGGGCTCAGCATCTGACTGACTTGATTGCAGGGAACCTAGTAGAATCCAGGAAAGATCAGGCCAAGCCATGTGAAACCTATACCTCCTCTGACCCAGGGCCTTGGTTTGCTCTTTTCTTTACATTTATACTCCTAGCAGATCTGTTTTTCATGAAACTGTACTAGCCTGTTGAGCAAGGTTTAAAGCTTGCTTAACAACAACGTCATCAACAACACATGACGCTTATTGCCGTCAATGACTTTGAGCCCGAAAGTTCTCCAGTGAAGTAGTCAGCAAAAGCAGAGACCCAGAGGGTCAGACAGGCAGCTTATTCAAGGCAGGGGTCTAATGACAGGGAGTAGTTGTCCCCTCGCACTCCTCAGGATGCCGTCATCCTTGGACATAGGCCGGCTTCTTTGGAAATGGAACAGAAATAATCCCAGGCTTCTGAACGTGAGGGGCACTCTGACTCCTTCCTAAACTTTTAGGCATCCCCAGATGTTAAACAAAACGAAGACATAGCCCTCTATCCAAGGACAACAGCTAGGAGTCAGCAGACATCTGAGCTCTCTAGCTGGCTTGTCCTCTAGCAGCTAGGGTCCCTTTAAGATGCAGAAAGCTGGGAGGTAGAGAGGTCAAAGGCAGGGCGGTGGAAGTTTCCACACTCTGTGTCTGGGCCAGTGTCTGTCTCTACTTGGAAGGGTGGGCCCTGTTCCCACAGGCTAGAGGTTTATGAGTTCAGCCTGGGAGGAGGCTTTGGCCTTATTTTTCCAAGGAGCCAGTGGGTCTTTCTTTGGCTGTAAAGGGTTAGGGAGAAAGGAGATTCGGAGCTGGTGCCCTCGTTGTGGGGATGCCTGGCTGGCCCTTTGTCTCTTGTGAGCTGCATGTGCACGCTCACAGGCATGCAGAACGTGGGCTCACATGCTCACCTATAAAATGAGACAGACTGACTGAGGGTCAGACTTCTAGGTCTTCTCTAGCTCCAATGACTCACCCCCAACACACTAGACAGATGGACAGACAGACAGACAGACACACACACCCCCTACACACACCTGACCTTTTCTTCCAGCCCTCACCAGAGCCTCTCACAAACTTGAGCAAAGCTGGAAGTGCCCTTTGCCTTCGCCGCCCGCAGTCATCTGTTAGTGAACATATAATCAGCCCACCCCCAAACCTTCCAACACACTGAAAGACTGAGGTTCAAGAGATGTAAATATAGAAGGTCCGTGTAGAAACCACAGATCTGCAACCAGATGGCTGATGCCAAAATGTTGGAGGAGGGATAGCGACAAGGAAACAAGGCTGAGTGGGAGAAGCAGACTTGGTGGGGCAGAAGTGACAAAGATGTGTGTGTGTGTGTGTGTGTGTGTGTGTGTGTGTGTCTGCCTGCCTGTCTGTCTGTGTGTGTTTATATGCACATGTATGGCAGGGTAACCTCAGGAAGGGAACAACTATTAATTTTCAAATTTGAGGGTCTTTAAATGACTCTGGGGAATCTGGCTAGTGTTCTTCTGATATTGGAGAATTACCCCATTTTCTTCCATAGAAGGTGGTAAACCAGGAGGTCTAGAACTCTCGGAATCAGTGCTCCGACTCTGCTACTCCTGCTATGCCCAACTCTGATTTCAAAAAGCTTTAGCTTGCTTGCCAATGGAATGATCTGAGAGATGATATTAAAGAGCTGAGACTGCTGAATGCCGGGAATGGAATATCTAATATGACTACCCTTTGAGTTTTTATTTGAACAGGTATTGTGTGTATTTCCTTACTCAAGCAAGTCTAAATCATCCAGAGTTCTTATTTTTGCAGCAGACTTGACTCAAATGATTTTCAGTTTCGGTCAGGAAGCACAGTGCAGACGGGCATGGGAACAAACCCCACATTTTTCTTCACTTATGGCCCACCTGATTCTCGAGCACTTTGTGTGTCCACGGGGACAGAGCTGGAGCTGAGGGACCAGGATGAGAGGCCCAGGAGGGAGACATGGCTGGCGGAGCTGAGTGGTCCTTCTGAAGGAGTAGGGAGGTCACTCCTCAGGTTCGTTGGCTCGGTGTGGGGACAAATTGTCAAGGTCTGCTGACGTAGCCCTGGAGAGCAACTGGAAGTTGTCTCTGTAAGGTTGGAGCTGACAGTGTGTGGAGCACGCTGTCAGAGGCTGAGGGAGCTTGTGCTCTGCCACTGACCAAATGGGAACTGTTGGGCAAACTGTCCCACCATTCTAAGTGTCAGCGCCCTGTTTCTTTGTCTGGCTGATGCCTGCTGTTAGGCGAGGGCATTTCTACTGCAGATGTCACACTTATCCCTGAATTCTCTTCCCTGTACATGCATGGCTCACAGCACATATGCATGCACACTTGTACGGAGGTACTGACATGTACCCATAGTATGCCATACACTTACATGACTGAACCTGTGCAAGTACAAGCACACTCAGGCACACAGGTGTGCTCTTCCTCAATGGTCTGGATCATCCACAATGCAGGCTCCGCCTCCTGCTTTCTTGGTCCTTCCTATCCAGCTCTGGTCATCCTCCACCCTCAAGGCTGCTCACACAGAGTCCCACTTCACTTTCCTTGTCATGTATGATTGTTTATAGTTCTGAGACACTTTTTTTTCTCCAAAAAGATAGCCTGTGTTCAAAGGCCTGTCCTATAGACCATCCTAAGTGTGTAGACGTGAATTAACATAGCGTGTTTACATGGACATCAAACTTTTATGTATTTAGTGAGTCTTCTCTGCCATCAATCTATCAATGCCCTTGTTTCTATATCTTCTGACTTTGCTGCCCATTGGGTGGTACTGAAATGGCATTTTATGAACCACTAAGCAATTATGATGTTTGTGGGCACAGTCTCGGTTTGGGGTCATTCGACACATATAGTGTTTACTTATCTGTCTGTAATTTACTGTCACCAGCTGTCAAATTTCAGTGTTCATCGTTCAAGAACACCCATGAAACTTATTGTGACGATGCCTTGTGTGTTGAGTCAGAGGGGAATGAAATGATGGGGGAGGCCCAAGTACGTGCATCCTACAGTGCCCAGCATCGGACTCATGGATGATGGAAGAGAAACAAGTCACTTGGTGGGAATCCCTCCCATCACCAGATACATAAAGGCATGAGCAGGTGATTGTCATCGCTGCTCCATCAAAATGCAAGTTCTATCTTCGATCATGCAAAGTAATGTAATTAACTATGCTCTTCATCTTGCTTCTTTTTGGATGGGAATTACCGACACAGAATTTGTCAGACTCCCAGTGTTTAAATGTCTTGCTGATTTGACAGGAGATACCAATGCTGACAGAGATACCATAAAATTTATTATATGCCACAAAGATGGGGACATCAATGACAATTTGGTTAGGAAGTTTCATAAATTCAAAGAGCATTTTAGATTTGTTGCTATAAAAGAAAAGTTAAAATGCCCCGAATTCTCATAGCTCATATAGGAAAGATACTTGACAGAGGATTTTGCGGAGTTAATAGCAGCCCTGAAAACTCACACGGCATTACCCATGACGAATTGTGAGGCTGAAAGAGATTTTTCCAAACCATGAATAATAAAGCACCAATTTTGATCAACTTGTTAGATGAGAGACAGAATTATCTTCATATTCTCTGTTTAAAAATAATATTGAAAAGATCACAGTCATTGAAAGAGATGATCAAAGTGCTTGCTGACAAAAAATTGTCGGGAGAGAAGTATTACAGATGTGTGCCAATTATTCTAAACTTTGTGGTGGCTGAGGAATTTGTCAGCTTTTCAAATGTGCAGTTTGTTGTGACTTTTCTCTTTCTCATTAAAATTTCACTTTCTGACATAATTTAGTATTTGCAATTTTGAATTATTTTTCTTCAAGGAAGTTCCCTGCATCACATGAGCTTTAGGCCCTACAGATTGGGTCTTATGTCTGTTCAGCCTATGCTGAGAGAGCCCATTGCTGCTAGCTGCTTATCAGCCCGGGTACCAGCAGGGACTTGGGACAGGAGGCCAGGGTCTGGGTAACTCTCATGGGGCACCCACCAAGAGCTGTTTCTGGAAGACATTACACATCCTTGGAGACCCACCAGCCTCTTATTCTGTCCCACTAGCTGAGAGGACCCAAGCCTTCCCACTAACCATCTTGTCAGGACTGCCAGCCCCCGCTACATTTCCTTTTAATAAAATTTAATGTTTTCATTTTCAAAGACCTCGAAAATCCAAACACTTTTTAAAAAAACCCCAAGGAACTATAAAAATTAATAGCACAGGGATAATTTCTTTTTCAGTGGCAACTCAATTAAATCTGCCAAAGTCAGGCTGTGATTTAAATGTGCCACTTGCAGAGAGACCAGGGCAGAGTCGGCACAGGGAACGAAACAATAATATTTACCAATTACCCTCTTGGATGTTTCCCACTCGGCCCTTTTCCCCCAGGGAGGACATTTTCCCCCTCCCTCCTTCCTCTTCAGGGCCAGGGCTCTGCATCTCTAATTGTTTTCTCCTTGAATGGCCACATTGCTATCAACAAGTGACTGAACTCTGCTTCCCAGGGTAATGGAAAAATACCACCCGGGCGGGCTGCCTGAGGCCACATGGACATATTCCTGCATGTGGGCCTAAGTTCAGCTTTGAAATCGGGAGAGGAGATCCAAGTTCATCACAGCCAGATGCTCCAGGAAGACCAGACATCTCAGATTCCATACTTAGTCCTGCCCTAGGGCAATTGCTCCTGCTGTTCTGTCCTCCAGAATGTCCTCTTCTGTGCCAGTCATTGAAGACAGACCACTGAGCCCTCGACTCTTTTATGGTCTTTGAGGATCTTAGGGCACTTTTTCAGCAAAACATATATCCCTGTGTCTTTCTTCCTTTATCTGCCTTCAATTCTCCTATTTTAAGCCAACCCATTTTATCCTGATTATGTATAGATTGGGTTCTGGTATAGGAGGTCCTTCTGTCTGTGTGTTGCTTTTATTGGTTAATGAATGAAGAACTGCTTTGAGCCTATGGCAGGGAAAACAGAGCTAGGTGGGAAAAACTAAATGGAATGCTGGGAGAAAGAAGGGCAGATTCAGAGTGAAGCCATGTAGCCTCACTGGACACAGATGCCCAGAACTTTACCTGATAAGACACAGCCTTGTGGTGATACGAATTACTAGAAATGGGTTAAACTAAGATGTAATAGTTAGCCAATAAAAAGTTAGAGCTAATGGGCCAAGCAGTGATTTAATTAATAATATAGCTTCTGTGTGATTATTTCAGGTCCAAGTTAGCATGGCAGCCAGGAACCAACAAGTGGCCCTCCCTACAACAGGGCTCTGTCTTGGAAATCTCTAACACCCAGCTCTGTGCTAGGCTTATCCAGTCTGTAAGCTGCTCAAAGGCAAAGACTCCTCTATGGACATACCTCACATTACTCTGTATGCAGCCCCAGAGCTCTGCATCCTATGGAAGCTTCCATGTTACGTTAGAGTAGGTGTAGGGAATTGACACATTTCCCTGCATTGAAGGAAGAACTTGTGTGCCTTGGAAAATAGGGACAAAGACCCCATTGATGAAAGCATGGGAAGTCTGGGAGCGTAGTGGCCACCAATGGTGTATGGATAAGGAATATGGGGACGATGACAATCTAGAATAGAGTAGTACCAATGAAGGAAAGGGAGTAGAGTCATTAATACAATCCAGGAGAGGAAGGGTGAGGGCATGGAGGCCCTACAAGAGCATTTTGGAGGAGGATGAACTCTACCCTCATTTCAGAGAGGTCAAAGTGAGTTCTTGGTTGCATTATTTAACAGTCCTTTAAGGACCATGATTCCTCACACTTCCTGTTTTAGCTCCCACTTTTTGTCCCTCCGTGGGGATGCCAGACAATATAGAATGCACGGGTTGTTTAGCTCAGAAGCAGCGGCACCTAGAGGCAGCGTTCTCATCTTTGGTCCAGCCTATGGCCCAAGGTTGCAAGGAAAGCCTATGGCCCTGGGGACTTTTGGCACAAGCAGGCTAACTCCTAGAGGTTTATGGGTAGAAAGTAGGTGATAAGCAAAGCTGTCCTGGATGGGAAAGATGGCCTTAACTGGTAGTGATAGGGTCTTCATCTGTGGCAGTAATGGTCAGTTACTGAGTTTTTGGCTTGAGCAAAGCCAATGAGCCTCCCTGAGAACCAAAATTTATGTTTTTATAAAGGGAATAATACAACTTTGCTAGACTGCTGAATAAAAGACATCAAAGAGTTCATCAACCACTGAGAACTCTCTAAATATATACGGTCCCTGTGGCTGGCACAGTGGATGCCAGATAATGTAGGCCAGTCGAGATGAATGAACAAAGTAGGTGAATAGATGAAGGAATGAGCTCCTGGGGCAGGGACAAAGCTTATGTACGGATCCAGAGGTCCAAGGTGTGGTTGTGAGGGCAGAAGCAGGATCTGTACAAAGATGTTGGTTTCATATTCAGGAAATCTCCGCCCCAGGACCACAATTTTACCATCTCAAGGCTAGACACCAAACATCCACCTTCTCAGGGGAGAGCTCTAGGGATGAAACCCATTGCTTGCAGCTAGTGGAAGTCTTTTGGGTTCTGGCCCAATGAGTACAGCCCAAACTGGAGTCTACAACAAAGAGGACATGGGAAGCAAAGCAGTCCCTCCGATGTTAGTAATCTAGGTTTAGCCAGATGGCACCCAGGGAGCACAGACTACGTACGTACTTAGAAAGCAACGAGAAGACATACAAATCTAAGATGGAAGGCTCTTGTGGGAGAGCACAAAGGCAGCACACTTTCACAGCATAGGGTACTGTCTACTCAAGGGCACTGTCTAACTCCCCACTGTCCTGGGAAGTGAAGGCTGAGCATCTTATTTGGGCACCGAGCTTCCTGCAAACCGTCCAGATGGCCTTTTTGGCATTTTCTTCCTCATTGGCTCTCTTGCACAAACCTCTTTGCACTTTCCACCCTATCTTAAAACATCGTGTTCCTTTCTTTCTGGCCAAGTGTATTCCATCATCAGGGCTCCTCTCAAATCTCCCTTTTCCCACTGGATTGAAGGGTTTAACCTCAGCCACCTCTTTTGTCCTTCAGACTGCTTCTCTAACCTCTCTAAGGGTTCCTTGTCTCTACCCTTTAAGTGATCAAGTGTTCCTTGCCTTACATTGTAACTGTCTAATTGTCTCATCCTTCTTATTTTCAATCCTTTGCATCCCCAGAAGGGAACTAATTGCGTTTAGCCTGTAATTTCTTGTGTCCTCCCATTCAGATATTTGTTGATTGGTTGGGAAGACAGAGTCCTTAGTGACCTAGTGGCACATAACCCTGTCATCTCGGATCAGATGGATACTTGTAGGAATCAGACTTTTTCTTGCTCTCCAAAGCACAGGCATTAACAGGTGATCAACAGTGCTTCATTGTTCATTTCCATACTCCTCCTCCCCTGCCCCCAGTGACACTAGATTCCTCTCTAGTCCCTTTCTTCTGCAGGTTGATGCTTTCGTGGGTTCTTTGACACTCTATCTTTTCTATATGACACTTCTGTTCCTGGGACACAAACTCACCTCCCACGGTAATCTTCCATGAGGCTTTTGCCGTTAGAGCCGTTCTTTTCTCATTTCCACCCTTTCTGAATTGTTCCTACTTCTTCAACTCCAATGGTTCCAATGCAGTGGTATTAGGGTTTGATTGGATCTGAAGTATTTGGTCCAGCAGGTGGCACTGTTTTGGGAGGTTTGGAAATTTTGGCAAGAGGTGAGTAGTTGGTGGAACTAAGTTCCTGAGGAGTGGACCTTGGAAGTTTGTACCCGCTCCTTATTCTTGTCTTACCCTCTGTTTCAGAATCCACAGTGATATGAGCAGCTTTTGCCCCACAATTCCTCCCCCACCATCTGAGCTGCAGCCCCGTGTCTTCCCTGTCATGATGGGATAAACCCCTTGAAACCATCCTTTATTCCTGAAGCTGTGCCTGCCAGGAATTTTGTCATAGCTCCACAGTAAGTGGCTAACATAGGTAAGCTATGTCAGCCTCACAGAATAAGGGAAGATGCCAGTCTGAGAGGGTGGTTCTTTTCCAGGTGGGCTCAGCAGTGTGCTGAGGAGGTGGCACTTGGTCTAAAACTTGGAGGACAGGCAGGATTTGAAGTGGAGAAGAGGAAGGGGAACATGTCAAACTCAGAGCCAAGAATGTTGGAGAAAAGTAATTGGCCAGGTGGCTGAAAGCAAGAGACTACAGAAGTCAGGGAAGAGGAGGGGCCAGGAACTTGACCGGACAGGGAGGTTACCTGGAAGACAGTGTGGAAGATTCACAGTAAGTCAGAAGTATTTACACGTAAGGTCGTTTCTGAGTACCCTGTGGCTGGACAGAAAGTCAGGTAGGCACATGCCTCTGCCATTCATGGAAATGTCGAAATCCTTAGGAGTTGGAGGGAGAGCATCCCCGAAAGCCCTAACACCTGCCAGGCTTGGAGGGCTCTCTCCTAAGTGCCTCATCTGCTCCAGGGCTTTGAATAGACTCTAGGCAGGAGTAATTAGAAGTGAGAAATTACTGCCACAAGCTTTATAAGAATCAGGATAGAGTGACAGTTACACAGAACGGATAGCCATCAGAGAAGAGGCTCTGCTAGGAGCAGGACTTCTTGAAGACCTCAGTCCCCAAACCTGAGGGGTCTGGCATAGATAGAGGGGGAAATGCTTCTCATGGCTATCACCTGCATCAGAGAAGCCAGGGATGGGGATTCTGAAGGAGGGGTTGGGAGACATTTTGGTGAGACCTTAGGAGGATGTGAGCCAGTCACAGCTGTTTAAGACTATTTCCAAATTCGTTTATTTTGCGATAGCTGCAAATATTGAGCCTGCCATGGGACAGGATCCCCAGGGACACAAATGTCACTTAGATGCATCAATGGGACTTTGCACATAGCTTGAGTAGGTTAGGCATCTTTTCAGAGATCTTGGAAACTGGAGAAAACCCAGGTCACGGGACAGAGGCTACAAGGAGCTGACAACAGGAACTAATAGGGAAAAATGAAATAAAACATGGAGGAGATGGTGGGGTAAGAAAGATGGAAGGCCTGGAATGGGAGCAGTCGTCAGTTAAGCATGTAGTGAGCTGTCCCGATGAGGTTCATCTCTGGCGGGCAGTATCATTGCACAACTTCTAGGAGGTCAACTGGAGGAACAACTTCTTACACTGTGTGGCACAATCAGATGATCATGGTGGCCACAACTAATTATACATTCAAAAGTAGCTAATTTGGTTTTTGAATGCTTTCCAAGCATAAATGTCAGAGGTCAAGGTCACGTGAGTTACCTTGATCTGATCATTTGTTGCACGTGATGTATTCGTCTCCATATGTCACACACTATGCTCCTAAATATATAAAGTTACTGTGTGTAAATAAAAATATCACTATACTAAGATAAACAATAGGGGGCTGGAGAGATGGCTCAGCGGTTAAGAGCATTGCCTGCTCTTCCA
>LOEQ01001230.1:912747-924615 GCA_001685075.1 Bramus lutescens
ACCATCTGTAATGAGGCCTGGTGCCCTCTTCTGGCCTTCAGGCATACACACAGATAAAATATTGTGTATATAATAAACAAATAAATATTTAAAAGGTAAACAATAGCCCAGAACGTAGAAGACAGTTTTCTCATCCTTGAAGACTGTTTACCAAGCAAAGGCTCTGCTGGTATCATCATCCATTTTGACCTGAGTGTTTGGATGTGCGGGGCTGGATGTTACGATCTATTGAGGAAGAAGCCTTGCTAAATTCAGATTTGAGACATATCATTTTTATTTTATCGCCGATACATGGGAATGATTTCCTAAAGATACCTTGCACATATAAGGTTTTTATATTGACTACTGCAATAGCAAGGTAAGAACAACATGTTTTCATAATCAAGAAGTCCCAACACGACTTTCTATGGATGCTTTCTGTCAGAAACAACTGCCCACTCTAGTTTGGAAATGGGATACTCAACTAACATCAGAATTCAGCTATCTAAGACTGCATGCAAGGTCATGGCACACATACAGAAGCTACCGCAGAACTCCAAGCATCTGACAAATCCCATTAACATGTGCTACCTCATTTGTTCTTTACACAAATCCCATGACTTACATGTCTTTATCTTCAGTTCATAGCAAAGGGAACCTTTGCTCACTCGCATGCAGACAGATTAATTTCTAATTAGCACTTCTCCAGTAGGTGCTTGAAGTGAAACTTCAACCAAAGTCTGGCGGGAGGCTTTAGCTTCTGCTGTCTGTTGCAAGTACCGTAGTGCAACAAGTGCCAGGGACATGCGTGGGATGATTTCCGCCTCAGATGTGGGGGTGAATTTCTGTGGGCTGGTGTCTAGAAGTTTCAGTCACAGAATGGGTACTAAGATAGGTTCAGTAGTCTGAATGTTAAGTCTCCTCAATCTCCTACCTTGAGATCTCCACCTTCAAAGCGATGGCTTAGGAGATGAGAACTTTAGGACGTGATTAATTACGTCATGAGGGGTAACGAGATGAGTGTCTTTCTACTAGAGATTCCACATAAGCACACAAGGAGGAAACTATGGTCTGTGTGTCCTAGGCTCCTACCCAGGGCTCCTACCCTGGCCTCAGACTATTAGTCTCTAGCGCTGATAGAAATAATTAACATTTCGTTTATAAGATGCCTAGATTGTGGCAGTTTTTTTAAAGTTTATTTATTTATTATGTATACAACATTCTGCCTCGATGTATGCCTGCACCAGAGGAGGGCGTCAGATCTCAGTACAGATGGTTGCAAGCCACCATATGGGTGCTGGGAATTGAACTCAGGACCTCTGGAAGAGCAGCCAGTGCTCTTAACCTCTGAGCCATCTCTCCAGCCCCTGATTGTGGTAGTTTTTGTAGCAATCTGAATGGGCTAAGTCTTCAAACTCCTAGTGAATGCCTTGGAGGTGGTTTTGGGCAGGCAGAGTTGGGCACATGGGCAAAGGGGGCAAAGAAGGTCTACATTCCCACACTGCTATTTCCTATAAAGTTTGTCCTGGCTGTCCCTTTAAGATGCCTAACTTTTCGGGACCCAAGCGTTTGATCCGAAATAATGAAATGGAAAACAGGAGAGACTGGACCCCAAAGTCTCAAAGCCATCCTCAGCATTACACAGCTCTTTTCTTTCTTCTTTCGTTCTTTTTGTTTTTGAAATAGGTCTCTCTATTATGTTGCTCTGGATGTCCTAGAACTCACTGTGTAGACCAGGCTGGACTTGAACTCTCAGAGATCCACCTGCCTCTGCCTCCTGAGTGCTGGAAGTAAAGGCATGTGCTACCCACCATGCCCGGCTTCACAGTTCTTTTCCACCCATGATAAAATAAGTTCCCTCCCTTCCTCTGCAGATCCAGAAATGTCCAGAATATTGGTGAGGTGGGGAGTAAAGAGCCCTTTTGGATTTGATATTTTTTAAATCACATTCTTTCGGCTCCTTTATCCATAGATTGCATTAGTGGAGTCAAAGACAGACAGTGAGCTTTCCAAAGTATGAAAATATATTATATTACTGAACGTTAGCTTTCAGACTATGAGCACCCCCATCTCCCTTCCCAACGGGCTCTTGAGACCTCCTCAGAAGGATCTACTACCTTCTGTACTTGCACTTATGATTGAGAATCCTTCTGGCCTTATGCAGTCCTTGTAACTGAGAAATCAAAGACAGGAATTAATTCATTAATTAGGTCATAGTCACAAATGACTCATTCAGCTAATTCGATTTGTGCCTAGCCCATGATTTTTTATTGAGCATCCTCTAAATGCCCAATATTCTAAAAGCAATACACACATTTTTGCACTCTCAAATCCATCTATGGGGAAGGAGTCCTCCAAACAAGGGACTGAATGTTGACCTGGAGAATTTAGGTACTACTGCTGTATATGCTTTTAGTTTGGAAACTTCCAGTATCACAAATAGCTTACATAATGGACAAATATCAGCTAAACTTAACGTGTAAAAGACCAGCCCTGCATTATGTGCGGGTTTCAAGATGGCAGACATGAAGGCGTTTAGACATGTTCCTACGGTAACAATGTCTCTGCAGCCTTCTCTCTTGTCAACACCCACTTCGTTCTGGATTCCATCTTCTACCCTGCCTGCTGTTTTCTCTACAGTCTCTTCACCCCCACCACACTGGGCAGAAGGGTACCCCTGTACTTCCCCGCCCCTTTTCTCCCCACCCAGTCATTCCCAGCACAAAGTTCCATTCTTCATTAATGCTGTTTTAAAGCCAGCATGGAGCTGTTTTCCAGATGTGGCCATGCGCGGACAGTAATTGTGCTCTGTGATCCCTTCCAGCTGCTCCAGTCGCTTGCCAACAAATCCCCCCACCCCCACCTGGTGGCCCCAGGAGTCCATGTTTGGGGGTTGCAAATGAGGACAACCGTTGTAAAATGATCATGTGCTACACATGGCCTTCCCCAGAAGAATTATGGACTTTATAACTGAGCTAATTGGCATTAGGTCTTGCCCGAAAGGTCAGCAGAGTGGCAGGAAAGCAGGATCTTTGGAAATTGATTGGCTGTCTCTCACTTCTTCCCCCAACTCCCCTTCCCCTTTTGAAATATGGCCTACCTGCCCCACAGAGTTGCTGACTCCGGTAAATTACAGCTCTGGCGGTACGGGACTATGACACATTGTTTTACATTGCATGGAAGGCAGTGTGGATGTTGAAGGGTGTGTAATTATACCCTGCAAATGCTTCCACTTCACCACAAGCTTCAGCCTCTGTGAAGTGGGGCATTGGAACTTTCCTTACCTTCAAACCACTCATGATTTATCTAAGGGTAGCTGTGCATCTTTGGCTTGTTATATTCTTTTCCTCATGCATGCTGGTTTATTTGGGATCATCTTGTGGTACATATACTCTTTTGTCCTGTTGTTTCTCACCTGGGAATCCTAGCATGGTGCTTTTACATTCCACCAATTCTTATTGAGAGTATTATAGTTGTGATGCAAGACTGACTTTAGGAGGGAAAGAAAGCCATGTTGTGGAATAAAAAAAATGTATTTAACCTGCAGATTGTGAGGTTCCCTTCCTGCCTGGGGTAAATTGAAGTCTATGGCTTCAAATGTGGGCCTTTCTTCACCTTGTGCTTAAACATGGAAAGTCTTTGTTGAAACATATATGGTAACTGGGTGGAAAAGCTCATTACACCCACATGTATTAACGCCCCCCCTTTCCTTCTTAGTAGGGTTCTTGAGAATCTAATGAACGTTGACCTCACAGTGTGCACTCTGGCACGTTTTGCTTACAGTCTCAGGCTGATCTTGGATCTGTTGATTTCCATGTAGGGGTGGATTCTGGGTGATGATCTGTGCTTGGTTATAATCCACACTCACTGACATTTGAGCATGTAAGCTCCCTGGACCCATCCTATGGAGGAGCTGGAGAAACACGGCTTGGACTGGTTGAAGGAATGGGTAAAGGGAGAGAGAAAAGTCTCAGTGCCTACTTTGGGGGAACAATGTGATTGCTGAGTCTGAAAAACCAACGAAAAATTACTATTTGTGTGTGTAACTCATTCAAATGTATGAACACTTGGAGTACAGAGGATTCGTTTAGTGCTTGCCCCATATACAACACCACTAAGACCATGTTGCCATGGTGGAAGAAATCTGTAAGGTTAGTAAATGTGTAATACAAAAGAGGACTTCGCATGGGAAAATTTGGGAGCTCCTGGTCTAGTGTGTCACTTTGGGCTTGGCTGGTCTCATCTCTCCTCTTAGTTGCTGTGTTAGCCTGAGAATACATCTTCCTTCTGTCTTCCCCTGGTACTACAGCCCATGGCCCTTATAAATGTCAGGTCCTTCTAAGTTACCTAAGGCTGGCAACACCCTCCTACTGAAATTCAAAGACTTTCCATGGTCACCTGTTCTGGTCTTGTTTTTTATTCTCCTTCTAGCTTAGTATATTCTATCTCTAGCCTCCAGACCTCCTGCTGCTTTGCAAAGACATTGAGTGACTGTTGTTTTCCCAGTTGCTGCTCTCTACCCGAGGTCTACAAAATCCCAATCTTCTCCCTTCCAGGTTCATGCTCTCCAGCTTCCATCCCACCTTGCCTCGTGTACTGAAGCTTCCTTCTCTTCCTTTTGTGGCCTATAGTGCCTGATACCACCCTACTTAAAATTACTTGTTCTGTCTGTAACTTCCCATCAGAATATCAGGTCCTTGGGGACAGGTATTTTGGGACTCCTACTGTTGCAGCTACAGTGTAGTTCTGTGACATTTATGAGTGCCCAGTGAACGGCCAAAATGGGGAAAGGAAGCAGGGAACGGAGGGCAGGATGGGAGCCATAGTGAGGGTCTACGGACCAAGACTCAGTCATTCACTTTTCCTGTTTCCCTCCTACCCGATGAAGCCGCCTGGAGAGCGAGCACGGCTCTTACGCTCCTATGTTCCTCATTTCTTTCCGCTCTGTAGAAGATGATGGAGGCCATGTGTGGCCTCTGTATAGGTTGACACAGGTCTATTGACAAATGACTTCAGTTCTTTACTTCTGAGTCTACAAAATGAGGACGTTTGATCAGAAAAATCTCAAAATCTCAGCAATGCTATTCAGAAAAGGATTTGAGGTATAAATGAAACTCCTTTAAAACTAAAGTAATGTCAGAAGCCCTGGAGAAAACAACAAATTAGTGACCATTATGGGTTGAGTCTGAAACATCCCCCACATGAGCCTATGGAGCACCTGCTTCTAGCTTGGAGCTGCATTTTGAAGGCTGCAGATCCTTTAGCAAGCGGGGCCTGGTTGGTGGGAGCACATAACGAGGGCCTTTGAATATTTTTTCTCACCCCTGGCTCTAGCCTGTGCTCTGTGCTTCCTGGCTGACCATGGCGTGAACAGCGGCTGCGTGCTTTGTTTGCTGGCTGATTCTGACCGTGGGGGAAATCGTAGGCATTGCTGCAGAAAAAGGGAAGGAATGAAATGGATGGGGGCAGAGTGGACCACACACGGCCATCCTGAGGGTGCTGGTCACACATGGATAGGGAGATAAGATAAGGGGACCCCTAAAAGGGAAGAACAAGGTCCAAGTAGGTGGAAGGAATGAGCTGGGCATGGGCCCTGCTGTGTGACAGTACAATAGCAATTACCACCTCAGGTCTCCATCCTCAATACATCAGTATTATTAGCCACTTGGAGATCATTCTGAGGCAATAAAATATGATTTTTTTTTGCTGGAATTAGGAGCTGAACCCCAAAGTTCAGTCCACATGTCAGATCTAACCCAGGTCCCAGCACTAGTTTCTGCTTGTGGTTGCTTCTGACCCTGTGATCTCTTGAATCTACCCCGAGAGAGCTTCTGTTTGGTTTGTTATTGAGTGTCATTGCTCTCTATAAACCTACAGCTATTTTGTCCCCACCCTGCCACCTAGGGAGGCCAATCCCCATCATAATGGTTAATTTCTAGAACCCAGAGTACCCATGTTACCATGTATCCACATTTGTGAATTGCTACCTCTCTAGTTCGTGTGCACATGGTATACTGCCCAGACATAGCCATGGTTTCCGGGAAACCATGGTACATGCCAATGAGTGATAGGGTCCTTTATGATTGGAACCTCAGAGTCAAGGCAGAGAATACCTGTCTTGGGTTAATGATAGGGTCTTCTGTTTATGCTTTTGACCTTCTAGATCTAGAACCAAAAACCAAATAGCCTACAGTACCTGACAACCACTCCTAGCTAGATGATTCCTCCGGGACTTGCTTTCCTAAAGGTACAGACATAGTCCTATCTGTTTGAG
Source organism: Bramus lutescens (assembly GCA_001685075.1). Lineage (NCBI taxonomy): Eukaryota > Metazoa > Chordata > Mammalia > Rodentia > Cricetidae > Bramus > Bramus lutescens. The sequence continues at coordinate 919,001 of LOEQ01001230.1, forward strand.
ACACACTCTGTTTGGTACATGACACTGGACCTCTACCAAGCTTGATTCTTTCTTCCCACTGGCAACTGGCTGGACTCCACACTTCTCTGTGTGGAGTTCAATATCTTAACCCTTACAGCTAAGTTTGGCAGGGATTGCTGTTCAAGAAGATAGCATTCAGATGGCAAAGTGAGTCTCTATTAAGTCCTTCCTTAACTCTAGGGTATAGTGTAGATGACACCATGAAGATAATATGGCAACAACCATAATTACCTAACACTTAGAAGTATCAACTTTCTAAGTTAATGTCCTGCCTTCCTCTGGACCAATCTTCCCTTCCATGGGCATATACTTGTCACTACCCTGTTCTACTTATTTTCTGCTCCTTTTTATGTTTATTTTATAGCTTCCATACTTGATAGCCCTCGTCTTGTTAATCTCATTTCCTTTCAATGCCAATGTACCTGAAGAAACATCAGAAACACTGCTCTCATGTTGGGCTGAAACCAAAGGACAGCCTTGATACAGCTCAGGTCAGAAGGAAGCTAAAGGCTCAGGGTCTGTTCTTGCTCTGACAGTTTCTGATTCAATGCCAGAACTTTCAGTCCAAATCTGCTGCCCTGGTGCATCTTGAACACTATTTTGGAGCTTTTCCATGACAGGTTTCATAAGTTCAGAGTTGTTCTGGTTACTTGGGGAGTTGATATTATTTTTTTCCATGTCTAGCTGGAGCAGTCATCTGCCAACACATTGACCAGTTCTCTGTGTTTAAAATCCATCTGGACTTCTTTTCTTTTTTGTTTTAATTATCCACCTTAAAAATTAGTATCTCAGGGTAAGTGGAGGTATCATTTCCTCATGTCTTTCCTACATGATAGAGCTTATTAGGATATACTTAGGACCATGCATTGCTTGTTCCAAGTCATATTAATTATTGGTTCTAGGCTCATGGTTGCTTTTCATTCTAGGGATGCCTATTTTTTATAATGCAAGTAAAATCCAGTCCCAACTCTTGAATCCATCTTCTACCATAAAGTCTTCCTGACTACTCTGACTGTCCCTTCTTTGGCATCTCCATAGAAGAGTGAATGGGGTTGTGTTGTCCTTATATCTCTCAGTCAGGTAGCAACAGGCAGCTCTCATATTAGTCTTCAAGCCTTCTGGAACCTAGGTCAGCATGCAGTGCCCAACAGTCTTGTGATGTTCTCTACTCCCTCCTTCTTCTTCTTTGAAGTCCTTCTCTAAGCAGCTCAGATTTACATCATGTTTTGGCTCACCAGCACAATGAAATCATTGGAGTCAGCTAATATAGTCAATGCACTTCTTCTGCTTTGCTAAGTGTCTATGGAGATCAATAGAATATGGGGACAGAATCCCCGACCCCATTGCCAATATACTATACAGCCAAAGAGATGCTCGATAGGTGACTTTAAGATGGTGGTGGTGACTGAACTCACCTACATACTAGGAAGTGCTAGGCACTTTGGCAGATGCTAGGAATGCAGGGATAGTCATGTCTCTATTCCTACACTCAGAAAAGTCACAGTGGAGAAGAATGGGGAAAATATGATAATTTCAGTGACTTCCAGGGAGCAATTAATTAAATATGGAATAAAAAAATCAATATTAGGTTTAAAATGCATGGACATTTGAACTTCTGGCTTTATAAAGAGGAGTCGCCAGAGATTGGAAACTGGAAGAACTTGGGAGTAGACATGGAAACCCTGAGTGCCCCAGGCATAGGAGGTGTGAGTAGTGCTGAGATGCTGTCCTGAGAAGGCAGGAGTCTGAAGCAGGAATCTCTGAACAGCTGAGCTTCAGACTTGCATCTCAGGGATCTTTAGTTACCTCTCAGATTGCAATGGGTTTTCTGAGCTTTCCCAACACACTGAGGCTCATACATTTGTCTCTGTCAAGTAGAACTTCTTTTGACTAACCTTAAGTTTTATCCATTTTCACCTTTCTACAGAGTTTGGCGTAGCTGATATATCTCTCGTATGATCTTATTATCTGAGCTAAGTTATGTGCACCGAGCCCATTGTTTTATATATTATTTAAAGCTTAATGATAGACATGTAAAAGAAATAAAGGATACAATTCCAAGAAGATTTCAATAACTCTGGGAAACCAGGAAAGAAATCCATCTTTATCAGTGACTTTGGAAGTTGAATTCCTTGGGGCCTTAGTCTTGTCCTTTGAAATACAGGGCAAGTAACACTAGACCCTCCTACTTCATTGAGGGACTGTGAAGCTCGATTGTAGCAATGGCTGTTAAAGCTCCTCGAAGCAGCAAAGCCAGCATGACTTTTAACCTGGAATGACTTATAACCTGGAAGGAAGGAGACAACAGCTTCTTCTTCCCATATTAACCTGGGGTGGGGGTCCCTCGGTCTTCCATAGCAACCCCACTGGCGGGTTTGTCTCCATATGAGGTAGCAGTGCTCATTAGGCACATCAAATGACCCACACCCATTGGGGTACATAAAACTTTGAGATAGAATGGTTTCCTTCCCCCTTAGCCCCTCCCCTTTCCTTCTCATGTTCTCAAATACCTCTGAAGCAAGTTGTCTCCTATTTGGAGAAGGCAGGGCCTGTGCCTCATTGAGAAACTTAGGATTTGAGAAGGCAGTGGCTCTTTCCTTCTTCCTAGATGTTTTCCACACTTTTGCCAGCTCTGGCTCCACCATGCTTGTAGCTCATCTGAGTATCAGCTGTTTCAAAATTTGTGACCTTAGTTTAACATAGCTCTTCTCTTGGCCTCTTAGAATTTGCTGGTTTTTAGTCTCCCTTGATGGTGGAACATCGCAGACTGGAAGCCAAATTATTCCTGTTTTATTGCTCGGTAGAGAACCGTAAAAGAGTCCCGCATGGTCACAATCCTGGCCTTTGGACCATTTTATTTCTCCTCAAGCAGCAACATGGATCTCGAAACCTGGAGCAGAACAAGGGAAGCTGGCAGGACAGGGAGGAGGAGGGCAGAGTTTCAACTATCAGCAGCATTATGGGATGGGTCACAAGCGCCCGTCTCTGGGGCCTCTCCATCTTCACACAGATGCACACCCCATCATAGCAGTTGCTGCATATGTCCAGCCTGTATCCTGATCTGTCCCCTTGCTGAAGTGCCACACCCTGGTTCCATGTAGCATGAATTTAAAGGCTCACTAACCTAAACCAGAGGTCTACTTTCTAGATCCTTAATCAAGAATCATCTTTACTGTGGCCTGTCCCCTCAGGGTCTTCCTCCTGGATCAGAAGAGTATATACTGCATTTCTATTTCTTAATGGAAATTCCTCATAGTTATAAATTATGGAGTTCTTAGTTTGGATGTGCTGTATTGGGGTTCCTGCCCTGCCCCCTTGGAGACCATCTGATGATAATCTTGTTTTTTTGAGCTTGCTGAGTCTCTGTAACTCTCTGTCTATTCAGCTTTGAAATGAGGGTGGTAACATGTATAAGATGATAAAACGAGAGATGCGCCCCATGCGAGTGGTTCTTAAGATACCAATATAACAGGTTGCCAAGTTCAGGCCTTCATAGGGCTCCTGGGCACTGCTTTGTCTGGCTTAGCCTATTTTGGAGTGGCTTTCTTGTGTAAATCACAGTTCCCTTGGCTTTCATGGCCTAGAAGTCAGGGCAGGATGACTGAGAGACTGGGAGGGGCCCAGGGTATCTCAGGAACACAGAGAGGCAGCTTTGAAATGTCCTTGGACAATTGTCTCAGAAAGGACATGTTGAAAGTAGCGCTCTGCTTCTGTGGTGTTCAGTGTAATGGGTTTCTAACACAATGATGCCTCTTAAGCCAAAATCAGTAATATATTTCCCATTTGCTTAGTGTAAATAGTACCATTCCTGTTTCAACTGGTGGGTTGCTATGGTAACTATCCCTACCCAGAACAAGGAAAAGTCTTGGACCCTCTGGCCAGCACCCTGATCAGAAAGGGGTTAGAAAAGGCTTCTTACTCAGGATAACTAAAGGGGTCTAGGGTTTGTGGTTAGGAACTGGGTTGAGACGGTCTAATAGGTGTTCCCTATGATTTCAGCTACTGGCCAGAACAGCCCGTTGATAATGCGGAATGAAAACCCAAGCAGATCTTCCTTTGGTGATGTCTAAAAGCAAGTAGGCAAAAAATACAGTCAACAGTGACTTTGGCAGTTTAGCACTCACTAGGGCTGGTGTAACATGTTTGTGGAAGTAATTTAAGCTTTTCTTCAGTACAACTCCATAGGGGTTGGTTGTTCTGTCTTTCTGATTTTATATATGAGGAAACTGAGGTCCACAGGTTTAACAATCACTGGTGGATTTGAAGTCCCTCTGGCTTCAAAGCCAATCCCTTTGCTGCTAGATGCTGACATTTTAGAGCTTAGATAGGAGTCTTAAAAAGATTTGTTTTTTTTTCTTAGTTTTAGCTAGGTGTATGCGCATGTATGTCACATGTGTGTGGGTGCCCACAGGGGCCAGAAGGGGGTGTCAGATCCTCTGGAGCTGAAGTTGCAGGTGGTAGAGAGCCATTCAGCCTGTGTGGTGGGCACTGAATTTGGGTCATCTGTAAGAGCAGTAAGTGCTCTTAATTAACCCCCCGAGGGGTTAAGAGCCCAGTCCCTCAGATAAAATTGTTGTAAACAATTGCTAATGGTCTTTCTTGATCTGTAGGGAAAGCCTTTTGTGGTGATGTTGGCTGCTACTTCCAGGGGGCCTGAGTTAGGTCACATCAGACAGATGAACGCAGAGCCCTTGCGTTAGAAGGAAGGGTCCATATGATCTGCTCCCATTCAGATAAGTTAGCCTCAGCTGCCATATTCTGTTCAACATTACTTGTATGTCAGCTTGTTGTGTCTTCAGGGTTCTCGAATGAAGCTGAATCAATCCAGAACTCAGTTTCAAAAGCTTTCTAAGTCTGGATATGCTCTGACTCAGCAATTCTTTGAGGAGTTCCAAAAAGGACATTATTTGAATGTAGTGAGAATTAACTTTGAAGATATGTGTCTTTGTTTATCAAACAGTGAAAAGCAATATAAATGCCCCAGGGATGACAGACAGACTGGTGGCAATACAGATGTTCCTCAGTTTAAAAGGCAGTTGTTCTCAGGAAGGCCACCACAAGATAAAATACAGGAAGTTAAAATTCTGCTTACTATACCTAACCTCCCAAGACCCCCAGGCTTTTTGCAGTCCATCACTTTCAACACACTCCATCTAACTGTCCAGTTCCTCCATTGTCCTGCAATCTTACCTTGAACACCTCGGGGCTGGTGTTGCTGAGTTGCCCTGACACCATATTTCCTCCTGCCTATCTTTCTGGAGCCACAGCCCTTGGTGGTAAACATTCGGTCCTGACTGTTTGACCTGAGTTCTCCTGGGACTTCCGAAGCCATTCACCGCAGTTCTTAGCTGTGCCCTCTGAGAATTCTGGGCCCAAAGAGATCAGAAAGTTATTACTGAGCTGAGAAATGTACCTTTGCAATAGCCCTGCAGGCTATTTCAGGCAAGAGAGCTGAAAATCTAAGCTAGGCTTTTTGGTTGTTGATGCCTAGGGAATTCAAAGTTTATATATAATATCTATATCTATATCTATATCTATATCTATATCTATATCTGTCTATCTATCTATCTATCTATCTATCTATCTATCTATCT
>LOEQ01001230.1:924645-962737 GCA_001685075.1 Bramus lutescens
CTATCTATCTATCTATCTATCTATCTATCTATCTATCTATCTATCTATAAAATCTCCAAACTTTTCCCTTTCATCTCACAAACTCTAGGATGGATGCTTTTCTGTAATGTATTAGCACACTATCAGGAAGAGGTCCCTGCCTTTTAACACAATGAATATATTCATCACTTAAGTACCAACTTTTAGGAATATACCAATAAGGGGCTATTTATGATTCCTGCTCACACAGTGACTCTGGCTCATGTGATCTTAGTTATAGGCAGAAATAGGCAGTGCTGTGTTTCACCTGCTGTCCTGTATCTCTCTGCTCCCGGACAAGTCTCCATCTGTCTGAAAATCTAGGTCACCTCATCCATACTACTCTGTCGTCCAATGACCCTCAAATCATGCCAGATTCGCCTCTTAAGTCATTCATTCATCCAGACCTTCAACTACAGTGACTGAGTTATATTTTGGTCAACTTTAAAGGTTCAAAATAATCTAAACCTCTTCAGTTGAACTGCTCTGGGTTAGAGTCCACTGGAAAGGCTGTCTTTCTCTCGTTCCCTGTTAGGCAAGGTTTGGTCTTGTTTTTAACCGAAGACGCTTTAGCCTAGGCTAATGTGTATAAGCCCTTCTTTCAGAGGTTGGAAAATGGACCAATGTGGTTCCATGAGAGCTGTCTCTAGGATGGCTGGATATCCACGAGTGAGTCTCAGTGAGTGTTTGCCTAAAGGGACTAAAGGGCAGTGTGACTTGCTAAGGTCCCTGGACTGGGTTCAGGAGACATTGGTAATGGTAGGAGATATGGACACACATAGAGATGTATATACATGCCCCCCCCATGTGCAGCAAAATCATGGCAGTAGGAGATCCATGGCAAGAAATGAAAGACTCCTGTTGCTGAGAGGCACAAAATATCCCTGAATCCCACATCATTGCCTTGGACCTGGAGGTACTTAGATGCTTGTTCATGTGCCCTTGTTGGGAAGAGGCCATGCTCTGCTTCAGGTATTCTGACTTTACATTAACTTGGAGAACTAATGCATTTTTCCTTTCCTGTCAACCCTATTCCTCCTTTCTCATGACCCTTTACACCAAGGATATTTCTTGCCTCTTGATGAGAACTCAAATGAATCCTCAAGTCTTAGCTTCTTGGGGGCAAGGAGAGACTCTGCGGAGTCTCCATCTCTGCCCCAGACATCACAAGTCTAGGCATCTTGACTTAGATCTTGGGCATGGCAGTTAAGCTTGTTTGGACTTGATAGCTCCCCAAAGAGACTTTGACTGTCCCTGGTGGGCATGGCTTAAGGGAAGTGTGAGTGGGTGCATTGGAGGCCTTGGTGCTGGAGGATAGGAAAACAGGACTGACCTGAAAGGGGCTTAGTTGGAGAAGAGGACGGGACTGGAGCTGGTCAGGGGCTGTAGGGACATCTGAATGGGGAGCCAGGAGATGCAGAGCATGCCATCCTGCAGTCCTCATTCTGTTATTGAATCTGAGAAGCCACCATGTAGGTGTGCCAGCTCACCCACCCTCACCGTCACCTCATCAGGCACGAAGTGCCAGGATTAAAGAAAGAAAGAAACGAAAGGAAAGGAAAGGCCTCATTACATGGCTGGAAATCCTCACAGCAGATATAAAATTTTACGAGTTGCCTATTGCCCAGCACCCCATGTTTTTGACATCCCCCATTTCACATACAGTACTTTAAACATATGAGACACAGGCATTACTGCTAAAAAAATTTTTTTTTCACCCTTTTCATTTTACCCTCCTTTCTGTCATGGCTTAGTGGGTAGCTCTGAAGTTTTAATACTGAAGGGCCCATTTCATGTTATTTATTACCTTGCTTGTGTGAACGCCGAGGCCTATAAATCGTCAACACAGGCTGTCTAATTCCAGCAACAGCAAGGTTTCGTCACATGTAATTAAAAGATCCCAAAGCCATTGGAATGTAATGGATTTGGAAATGACACCGTGGGGGCAAGGGGAACAGGCCCATGAAGAGACAGCAGTATTTCAAAGGCTCTCTTGCAAGGTCTGGGATCGATGGGGCTGCCTGGCAGGGCTCCAGCAGGGCTAGCTGATGTGGGGATGGAGGAACGGTCTGGATTTGCTCTTATCTTCGGCTCTGGGAACACACCTTTGTCATTCCCACCTCCACAGAGGTGTACAGAGTACGTGAACTCGCACATTCCTGCAGCCTGGCCTGCCAAGGCTCAAGTTCTGACAGCACTGTGCAGCTGCCATCTGGCAAGAGGAATTCTAGAAGCAAGGAGATAACACAGTCTTACAGGAAGACACCGTGTCCTGGGCAGCAGGTACGTCTGGGTGTTTATCTTCTGTACAAATAAAACAGGACTCTTACTCTTGTCTACGGAAGCTGTTTCTGGTTCTTGTAGGTCACATGGTTGCTTCTCAGTGACTCACAGTTTTTAGTCAAATGAGAGCTCTGTAACTAGCTGCACATAGACCCTTCCTCTGAGTTCCCTGAGTACCGTCTCTACCCAATTATTGGAGCATATTGGGTCTGTGATAGTTCTCTGTCTATTTTGCTGCCTTACTAGCTCCATGGGTTCCTCACAAGCACAGATTGGGCACACATCTTTTCTGGCCCTGGTGGCTTTGAACTGGTCATCAGAGGTATAAGCCATTTCCTATGTAAGAAAAGAGGACAGGGAAAAGGAAGGAAGGGAAAAGATTAGAAGGAAGAAAATAGGGGAGAAAAACACGATCTTTTGCCATCACTGGGCTTTTAAAAATATGGGTAACTTGACTCTCGTATGATAACACCCATTGACCCCTATTCCCTAGTGTTCAGAGCCTATGTCTCCCCCAGGGCACTAGGGTGGTGGGTGTGACTAACGGTCTTCAGAAGTGATGGCTGATCTGTTTAGAAATCAGTTTATTAAAAAGGTTATGGTTTAGTAAATTAGTGGTTGTAGATTCTCCTTCAATAACCACGACTGAGTCGTCAGCTAGGTTTCCAATACCAGGCATGGTTTTCCTCTTGTTGAGCAGTTCTCAAACCCAATTAGAGTGCCGGTGGTTACCACTAAGGCATGTGTGCCACTACTGTGTTCTTCGGGTTCTTGTGCCATGCTGGTCGTTGATGTGGTTCATAGGTGTCATAGGGGCGGGTAGCTGCGTAGAACTGCTGACTGCCTTCTTCCTCTGGAAGTTTATATGGCACCTTCTGGTACTATGAAAGCTAATCATCAGGGAGGGAGGCTTTCAGGTCAGTTCAAGCTGAGTGGCCTGTGGGCTCTGTTTCTGAAGTATGCATGGTGTCTCTAGCAATAGCAATATCAGAAGCTATACCCATAAAGTCTCACCAATGTGATTCCCTAAATATGAACTGAACATGGACAACACCAAGGAGCATGTCAAACTGGGTAGAGACTTTACCTCAGCCCTACGCAAAGAACTGTAAGCAACTGAGGAAAGCTGGGAAGGGGAGAGCCAAGCTTCCTCAAAGAAGAGTACGTCAATTGGTTGCCCAGAGCCAGACGGTCAGCTTTGAAAACATGCATCCCTGTAGCATTATGTGAACTGAACAGATTATATTTAGGAATATACATGCATATACATAAACTTATATGCATGCAATAACAGATTAAAAGAGAGACTGTGAACTTGAAGGAGAGCAGGAAGGGGTATATATGAGGGCTTGGAGGGAGGAAAGGGAAGGGAGGAACATAATCAAATTATAACCTCAAAAAAAATCATGGCTTATGTCTTGTCTCTTCTCTTAAGGAAACAGGCTGCCATGTGTGAAGAAACCTGTGGGGAGGTTCACCTGTCTAGGACCTAAAGCTTTTGGCTGTAGCCAGCCAGGATCTCAGGCAGGTAATGATCTTAGGAGTGAGTTATCCATCCCAATTGAGCACTGAAATGACTTAAACCATCTTGGACAACAGCATGGATGGAACCTCATGAAAGACCCTGAGCCAGAGTCACTCACCAAAGCCACCCCAACATTCCCTAGCTACAGAAACTGAGCTAATGAATATTATTTCAGTTTTCTACAACCTGAAGTAATGAACACACAATGAACAACTAACAAAAACCTATCTACCTTAAATTTATTAAGCTTTATTTTTATTTTGTAAGTGTGGATATTTTGCCTGCGTGTATCTGTGCACCACATGAGAGCAGTGCCCATGGAGGACAAAAGAGGGCACTGGGTCACCTGGAAATGGAGTTATGGTTGTGAGCTGCCATGTGGGTGCTGGGTATTGAACCCGGGTCCTTCAGAAGAGCAGCCAGTGCTCTTAACCACTGAGCCACCTCTCCAGTTTCCACATCTATGTTTTCATTATATCAAAGTTCAGATGAGTTTGAGAATTATATACCCAGCTGTCACCTTCACACATCTTCCCTCTAGACGAATCTTGATCTAATCTTCCCTGGGTTCCATTACCTTGGTTGTGCACACTCTTCCCTAGACATTCACTATAGCCTTTGGTTGGTTTCTTGTTTCCTCCCATGACCAAAACATTGCATTCTCGACCCCAGCAGCCAGTGATTCCCAGTCAGATGTAAGTCATGGTATGACGTTGCTCTGAACTGAATTCACCAATGGCTTATCTTGTCCACAGAACAAAAAGTAAAGATTTTAAATAAATTATAAGCCTATCCCTTGTCCTTCCTCTACGTCTGCAGGGCTTTGTTACGGCTCTGCTCCCTGTCGTGGTCACTCTTTCTCACTCCGTGCTATCTCACGCCTCATCTTAAAGTTCTTTCTTAGACGTTGCCTTCTCTGTGAGGTCATCATTGGCAGTGCTATTGATATTTGTTTGCAGTTGCGGCTGGGGAGATGGCTCAGTAGGAAAGAGCACTTGTTGCCCTTGCAGAGGACCTGGATTCCGTGCCTACGGGGTGGCTTACACACATCATCCGTAACTCTAGTTCCAGGATATCTGACACCCTCTTCTGACCTCCATGGTCACCAGGTACACAGCTGGCACAATACACATATTTAGGCAAAACGGACAAATATTTAAAGGAAGGGGGCGTTGTAGACTAACTCCTCTGAACCTGCCGAGTCCATTACTTAGCTCTCAGTCCCCTCTCCTTAGGAATAAAATTTTCAAACGCCTTAGATAACTTATGCTTCTTGCTCTTGCGCTCTGTGAGAGCAGAGAGGTTTCGCGTTGGTGTTGTCTGTTGCCGCATGGCCAGCATCTAGACCAGAACAGCTGGATCCGTGTGACTGGAACCTGATGGTGGGCAGTAGGACTTGTTGGAGGAAGGAAAGGAGGAAGTAAAGAGGGAAGGAGGGTGCTCAGATGGGAAAGAGGAAGGATCATCCACAGAGCAGTTGCTCTTGGCTGAGTTGCCGCCTAGCAGGGCTGTGCCTCTCTGTGTTAGACCATGTGCTCCTTGAAGGCCTGAGTGTCTGCTCAGCCCTCAGCCCCCAGTGTCAAGCCCTGCTGATGCTAACCGCAGGAAACTTCACAGCTTCATTGCTCTCAACACCAAGCAAACCTGAATCTTTTCATTTGTCTAGATTTTTCCTGACACTCCCCTGCTTCTCTTACTCTTTCAACCGCGAAGCCTCTAACCCTTATAGCCTAGACTATGACTTTATCTAGAACCTGATCTTTGTGGATATGATGAACTAAACGAGAGTAAATCCTACTGGGGAAGAGTAGATTTTAATCCCACATGTCTAGTGTCATTTTAAGAAGACAGACTCGCTCATGAAGACCATGTGAAGATGGATGCATAGATTATAATACATGTCAAGAACACCAAGGATTGGTGGCCATCATCAAAGGAGGCTTGGAACAACACTGGGAAGATTGATTCTTCTACTAATTCCATTAATGTCTTGGCTTGAGAAATTTAGTTTCCACATTGTGAAAGAATAAAATCTGTGGTAGCCACCATGTTTGTGGTCCTTTGCTATCTCAGTCCCAGGAAAGTAACATGCCTTCCTGATATACTTTTGGGAACTGATCTTACGACCAGAACTTTCTTGGAATTTACAGACCACCTGTTGATCATTAGCAGACCTGGGATACCTTCCAGAGAGTTCCTTCTCTCATAGCTAATGCAACCAATCTACCTCCTTTAGGAAGCCCCTCCTGGGAAGCCTAAGAGGAGGGAACTCGATTTGTTTAGCATCTCTCTGCTTAAAACACCAGGACATCTAAAGAATTAGTATGTGTTTATTTGCCTAGGATGAGGCTGGCAGTCTGTCCTACCCACATGATCTTCACCCACTCTCACTCATTGCTAAGCTGTCTCTCTGATTAAATGACATCAGAGGACAAGAAACAGATCTGTGCCCTTCGCTGCCTATTGTTCCAACTTGGAGATGTGCACACTAGTGGATAAAGACTGTTTCATAAGCAGGGTTTTTGGCTTTACTGTTTTACAAATGAGGAAACTGAGGCCCAGATGGAAAAAGTGACTTCAAAAGATTAAAGACAAAGGCTTTTATGTCACCTCTGTTCTGTATTTCTGACCAGATTGGCCACTTTATTCCTTGCTGTGACAGAAACCACACACACTCTAAGGAAGGGGGGACACATCTGTTTTGGTCTGTGATTTGAGAGGGTACAGTCTATCATGGCAGGGAAGGCATGGCTGCTGGGGCGTCTTGACAGCTGGTGATAGTGGCACCTTGGACACAGCTTATTACATCACTGTGGATCAGGAACCAGAAAGACTGGTGGAACCACGGCAGAGCTATTAACCATAAGTCCCTGCTCCAGTGACATACTTCCTTCAGATAGGCCCCACCTCCCAGTGGTTCTCCACATCCTACAAGAGCACCACTGGCTGGAGAACAAGTCCTCAAATACATAAGATGGTAGGAGGCATTTCACATTCAAACCATAATGCGGACAGTAGGACTTTCTGTTTAAGTCAACAAAAACATACCTAGAGGCATTTGCGAAGTCACTCTACAAGATCATGGGCCCACAGTGGGCTCAAATCTCAGCCCTGCCATTCTTTGGTTGTACAACTCTGGAAATTCTTTAGTCTTGCTCAATTTAGATCCTTCATCCAAAATTTATGATGAAAAGATAAATTTCATAGGAGACATATCTTGGGAGATTACACATGGATAGCATCAAGTAACTGAAGAGTCAGCTCCTTGCTGTGGACACTTAATAATCCCTAATCTCTCAATTTTCACTCCCAGTGTTCATATTCCAAGCCAAAAGAGGGTAGGAACAAATTATAATTTCAACAAAAACTTTGTTTGTCACATTCAGTTTAAGCTAGAAAACTAAGAAATAATTGAAGTATTTAATCTATCTCAGTGCTGACAATAGGCATTATGCAATCTTTCTTAGTGCTAACAAGATCTTTTATCAGTTGAAAAAAATCCAGAAATGTTCATTGGGCTATGCTGAGTAGAAAACTGAAGCGAGACCTTGGCGATTTGTAAAGATCTTCAAAACTCAGAGCGCAAGCTGGAAGTTTTCTGACTTCATTTTTGTTTAAAAAATGAAGGATTGAATATCATACTAGATGGGAAGGTGGACATGAATTACAGACATGGATCAAACACTGGGTATTGTTAATCAGCTAATCTATTTAATCAGAAGGCAATGTATCTTAAGAAATCTAGCAAATTGAGCTTTTGTAACATGCTAATGCTTCCAAGTTATAGTTTTCTTCTTATTGGGAGCTACAAGGACACTCTGTGATACAGTCAACAGCATTTCAAGCTGAGAATAATTTGTCATGAACTGACCTGAGTGGGAGCCCCAATCCCGGGATGCAGAACTCTAAGGTATGTAGTCTTAGTAACTCGACCGTCTGTGACATAGCTAAAGGCTACATCCAAATCTCATAATTTATTTCATAAGAAAGTAAGGAGGAAATAATCTGTCTGAAAAAATTACCCACAATTTTTTAAAATGATGATTATTGATGAGATTCATTTGACCACAAGAGCCTTGATTTATATTTTAGTAGATTTCTCTGTGTGATCCTCACTCTTGATTTATAGTCAGAATATCTGGCAAGCGTCTGGTACACAGCAGATGCTCAATACATACTTGATGAATGAATAAAAAGGAGAACTTGTCGAAGGATTGTGACATTTGATTTCAAAAGAATTCACTTATGTACAGTATCATGCTCTCTCATGAATCTCTTTGTCAAATCTTTGAGAATATCAACTAAGTAGGCTTCTGGGGCTCCTTCTGAGAGCATAATGAGGGATCATTGTCAACTTCTCATAGGAAACAGTCATGAGAACTATCTTTGGAGCTTGCTTTGAAGCCTGAGAATTCTTTGGGATCCTGGTCAGGTTTCATGTCTATTGGGAGAAACAGAAGAAAATAGAGGAGTTCATTCCAGGCGCCTATGTATGTGAAACCATCAGGCATAAGACAGGCTCCACACAAAGCCCTCCAGAGAAGGAATGCCATGGAGGAATGCCATTCTGAGAAGAACAAGTCAGGAGGTTATTTGACCCCACTCTCCAGCACTTTGGTCTTTTATAGTACACCAGAACTTCTTTTCATATTGGACAATTGCCTCTAATCACCCCGAGTCTTGGGTTACAATGTGACAAGAATGAAGGCCAGGAGAGGGAGCGGGAAAGAGAGACAAGCTGAGGATGGGCATTTGGTATCTGGGCTAAAGTTAGGAAGCTATTCATGTTTCCTAGTGATCTAGCATGTGCCTGGAAAATAAAGGGGTCTTTAAAAAGAGGAAGTCAAATAAATATAAAATCTATTGGTTCTTTAACCAACCGAGTTACCAGAGTAGCCCTATAGATGTACAAATTCTGTATCTTGGACTCGTCCCAATCTCTAATGGCTCCTCATACAGAATTGTATACCACGTTAATATACAGTCAACCAGTCAACAAGAAAGTGGACAATAGAGAGATATCTGCTTTACTTTTTACTCCTTGGAGACAGGATCATAATACTTAGTCTAGCCTGAACACAAGCTCATGGCCTTTCTCTCACAGCCTCCTAGAGATTCTGTGCTGGTTTTCCTACATTAGATTTTGTGATAGCTACTATTGTCACCTTGCAAACAAGGACCCAGTATCTCTCTTATGTCAGGAGTTTGATCAGGGATCTTAGATGGAAGGATCTTCTTGGGGTAGTTTAGCTGCATTTAGTAAATGGCTGGGCTGGACAGCATAGGAAGCCTTTGTTGACATGTTCAGTGTTCAGATATTACCCTCGGTAGCCTCTTTCTCCACATGCTGTCTTAAAATTCTGAAGTCTAGTCTAGTCCAATGTAGACTACAACTGCTTGCGATTTATGTCTCGGGGAGGTAGAGCGTGATGCAGCTACTCTAAGGTCTTTAGTCTGAGTAGAATCCTAAGATGTCAAGCATAGGTAAGTCTTTTACACCAGTCTAGATTTTGAAGACAAGTTGGAAGCTACAAGGATGCTCTTGTTAGCATAATGGCAGCTTTAAAGGTGCTTCTTATATCTGGAATAATTATGTCTTCTATGCATAAAGTATATTATTTAGAAAAAATTCCTTAGATGCATTTAAATCTTCACAAACAGACATATACAAGCCTGAGGAATTGTTGAGTTTGGCTGCTCCTCAGGTCCTTGTATCAAAGATATTTTCTGGTTGTAACTTTCCATTGCGAACTACCCAGCTTCTATTCTGATTTTCAAAACTCTACTTTTCACTCAATTTCTTCTGTTTTAATTGAGTTTATTTTACCTGTGTTTTATGGAGGAGCATGGTGAAATTCCTTCTTTTGGTTGGGAGCAGGGCAGGGTCTTTTTATATAGCCCCGGTTGCTCTGGAATTTGATAAGTAGATACACTAGCCTTCAACTCTCAGAGACCCTCCTGCCTCTGCTTCCCGAGTGCTGGGATTAAAGGCAAGTGCTATCTTGTATAGATTAATGATGACTTTTTTAGCAATCCCTTCTTTGTTTAAAAAGTCCTGCTTCAGATTATTAAAATATTCAGAATATTAAAATCCATATCACCTTTGCTTACATTTTAGCTCCTTCACAATCTTTTGGTTATCACTTTTGTTTTGTTGCTCTAGCACAGGATCTTACTAAGAGCCTAGGATAGCTTAAAACTCACCTCATAGTCAACATTGGCCTCGAATTGTAAATCCACTACTAGAGCTTTGATGGGGAACCACTGTCAGCCAATGATCTTTAAGAGGTTGGACCAGGTTAGGATGTGACCTTTTGGGTACCCAGAGAAAACTGCTGGCTTGCCCAGGGCTCTCTCTCTCTCTCTGTGGTTCCTATGCTACAAAGCTGAGGCTGGACTTCTCGTTCCTGTTTCGTGAGTTTGCCCCTTATAATAAAAGAATATAATTAAAATATTTTGGAGATTGCCTGAGATTCTTTGACCTGTGTCCTCACCCATCAACAGAGCTTCCGGACAACTTTGCACTGTGGCTCACTTCCTCTGTTCACACTTTTTTCTGGGCTTTCTATTCCAGCCACATTAGACACTCGATTGGGCTCCTTTCCTCTGGAGCACAGTTCTGTAACACTAGACACTCTGTGATCCCCCACTGACCTCTCAAGTTCATGCCAATGCCATTTCTTATCTGAACACTAGCATGGTCCTACTGCTTTCTATTTGCCAGGTTTTCTGGTTAATTTCCTTATCTTCCAGAGTGAATTACTATAAGCTACTTGACTCAGATAGTCTTCGAGTCTTTGTTCTGCATTCCAAGTGCCAGGCACAGTAAGGTTTCGTTGATTGCCTGTGATTCCTGACAGCCAGCCTATTGGTTAGCTTTCTCAGAAGAGCTCACCCCTCAATCGAAGTATGACAATTGACAATTAATATTTTTCAGAGTTGAAGCGTCTTGACAGTGACTAGCAACTGTGTCATGCTCAGAGAATCGTCTAGGATGACACTGGCGAAGGGGCTATTTTTATTCCCTTCAGCTGGATAGGAACATGAGTGACTATAAACCATGAGGGGTCACTGTTGGGAAGAGAATAGTTGTATGGGCAGTGCTATACTATGTCTAACTAACCCTCCCTTACAGTTTCAATGGCAGTTCCCTTCCTGTTCCTGTCCCTCATACAACAAAGTACTTCACAAATGCCTTCCACCTTCTCTTTTAGTGCAATGATACTTTTATAGAACAGTTAGCATTTAATTTCTTCCCCTAAGCTCCTTGAGCTTGTCTGTGCATGGATTTGGGTGAGATCTCTTGCAGTCTGAACACACCCTGAGGTGCACTTGAATTCCACTATCTCTCAGCAAATGTCTGGAAACAAAATGGCTGCCCATAAACTGCACATTCATCATAAGCTTGAATTTGTGGTAGTACATTGTTAAATCAACAGTACATTGAGATTTGTTCATTTGGTACATTTGTGGGTCACAGTCCACCCAGGACACTACTAGATGCACCACAGTCAGAAGCATAATCTAAAGATGGGAGCATAATTCTTGAGCAGATCCACAAAGGACTAAGAAGGCACGACAAACAGGATGGTCATGTTCCAGAGTACAGTGGGATTATCATAGGTTATATGAACATATTTTTACCACCTTTACTTAATAAAAGCTTTTTGTATGTCTGTTGGAGCCAAGGGCCCTGGTACATATTTAATAGCAGTCATAGAATGTGATAGCTGGTGATGAAGGAAAATGAAGCCAAGTAGCAGTTATACCTATCTTGTGGCTCCCAAAAGGAGTAGTGGTCCATGGGAAGAAGAGCAGCCACCCTTCAGCATCCACCACCAGAGCAGGTACTGTATGCCTTGTGTTGCTTCATCTGGACAGCAGTATTTTCAAAGATCTATTATTTCTATTTTGTTAATCAGTTCTATTCTGAACTCAAAAAGGTTAAGGAGCTTTGCTAAGTGGCCAAAGCCGGGACTGCAACCTGCCTTGATTTATTTTTGTGGCAAACTGCATCCTTAAATGGGATAGCTATGACATTGGAACATAGGAAAGATCACTCTAATGTTATAGTAACTGGTTGGTGTTTTAACCTATGGGTCTAAAAACTTTGGAGCAAGCAAGGTAAGGAACGTGGTGAAACTGAGAGGATACAAAACACTTTTGTAGGAGCAAACACATGACCTAAAACTTGTCGCATCTTTTCCGAATGCTCTAGAGTCATTCACTCATTTAACAATCAACCAAATATTTCCCATATCCCCCAAATGTCCAGGTACTATGCTAAGAGGTGGGCAGACAGGAGGGGAGGCAGAGGGTGAGCTGACAGCCACAGGACACGTGAGGAGGATTCTCAGAGAACAACAGAGAAATGGGAGGGAATTGGTATATAGAGCCTACTATGCAAGGAGTCAGGAGGAATCCAAGCACAAGAAGCATGTGAAGAAATGTCCCGGAGCAGGCAGGATGGTGGGAGTCAGGCATATCCAAATGAATTTCTGGAGCTAGTCTGGTTGTTGTCCAGGACTTTTACAGTAGGTGAGGCGGAATCTATGATAAGGAAGTCCAGGATTGTCCCGCCCATCCTTGAAGTGGCCATCTGAGAAACCAAGCCTTTCTAAGAACTCTGGGTAGGGAGTGACTTCTGGTGCCTCTGGCATGGGAACCACTGGGAATAGGACAAAGAGCTTCAGAGAGGATGCTCAGGAGCCATTGGGCTCTCTTGACCTAAAAGACCCTCTGCTTGTTCATGCCATACTGGGTCAAGGTCTGGAAGCTCCCAACGCCTCTCTGAAGCCTCCTAAGTGGACAGGCTTTCAGGAATACGCACTGTTAGGGCAGCCCTGCTGGAGCTAGAAGTGCTGAACATGTTTGCTGTGTAACTTCAGCAGCCTTGCCCCTCACCAGCGGCTTCCGGAGTGTCCTGGCTTCCACTCTAGATGTAGCTTCTTTCTTCCTTCCTCATTTTATACTTTCTAAGGTGACAAACACTAACCTGGGCCCAGAGCAGGTGTTACTGCTGGTGGATGGTATGCTAAGTGACTGTTGTGTCAAGTAGGCACCTCAGCCATTTGTCCTGGGATTGAAACGTAACAGTAAGGAAAGCCATTCTGATGACAAGTGTTATTTTGAATCATAAAGTCACAAAAGGCAGACACCATTGGGACTGTGGCATTTACAACCCATTTTGTAGACGGAAAGGCTGGCATCAGAGAAGATATGTCAGATATGAAAGGTTCTCTTAGATGAAGGCCTGTTAATGTGGATTTTCATTTCTAGGACATGTTCTTTCCATCAGGATGTCTTCTTGTAAATGAACCCTGCACTGAGAGAGCACATACATGCACATCTGCTATCCGGTATGCTCCATGTGTACGTAATGGACTAGATGAGGAACTTGCCAACTGGGCGTCGTTAGGCTGCTCTGAACTTCCCGGAGGAAACTTACCTCGATTCCAGCCATGCAACAGCTGGATTTGGACGGTACCAAGTAACCAAAACATTCCCCTCAAGACTCAAGGGGACAGCAGTTCTGTTAAGCGTCAAGACCCACAGTCCACGACTGAGTAGTATAATATGGATCATTTATTAGGCAGTTATTAAATACCTTATTCTGAGCTCTCAATACCTGTTACCATTAACCCTAAACAACAGAGAGAGATAGGTGTTGGCCACCACTCATTGTGTTCAAATCAGCCTGTTTCATAACCAGTCTGAAGGTTCAATTCCAACTCTGCTCTACAAATTATGTATATTTAAGGAGGTAACTTTTTAACAATTTCCATCTATGAAAAGAGGATAGCAAAATGTTCATGGGAAAAACACAAGGGTTCAATGACAAAGTATACACAAGGGGCCTAGTGTTGGGTGTGTTCTTGACCAATGTGGCCAGAGCCCTAGGTATTCTGGGAAGACTGGAACTATAGTCAGCCTGAGAAAGCTGGCACTCAGCAGGCAGTGTCAGACTCAGGGTGAATGATCACTTGGTCCAGGTCTCTAAGACAGGGCCTTGGGGGAACTGGACTACAGTGACCAGTCAGGGTTGGTGTTGCACTGGAGGACCTGTTCTGATCCTCTTCATTCATGTTTTCAATGTGTCCAGTTTGGTTATTCCAGATGCAGAACAGCAACAGCTGTTGGAAAGAGGCCTTGGAATTCTCCAACTGTGCTCAAATTAAGGATGAGCATCTAGGAAAGCTAAGACCTTGGGATTTCTGTTACTTCAGTGAGCAGGGAGGACCATAGTTGAGACCGCATATATAGACCATCTCAGGATAGTCTGGTAAAATACTTGAATGGATGTAGATTTGAAATTTGAATAAACTAACTCTTTGGTTCTATGTATGCCACATGTATGCCAAGATATGATGTTCTCTACACTGAAATTGATTCCAGCCTCTCTTAACCATGCATCTTCAAAACAATGTCCTGTGCCCACGGTGAGAGGCTGTAGCCGTTGGCTAATATATTTTCTGATGACCCACGTACCATTGAAAAATGGGAAATCAGGAGAGAGCCCCAGGAAAAGCAAGCTGAGCAAGCAAACAGAAATCCACACATGGCCAACAACAGCAGCAACAAACAGACTGTGAAAATCAATAAATATTTGTGGTCTACAATGAATGAATGAATACATGAATGGAATTTCCTGAAGAAAGTCCTATTACCAACATCATCAGCTTATTTTAGAAGTCAATGGAGAACTAGGCCTGTTTCCCGGGAACTGTCAGTGCAGAATTAAGTGGGCTCTGTGACATTTCCATTCCGGGTAGTGAGTTATGTTAGACTGTTCCTGTCCTGAGCTCAGGGCTGATCTCCAGCAGGACAAGAGACTGAAGGATGGTGCTGGGAAGCAGCCGCTCTGGAGGTGATGGGGTTAGAGCTCACCCCTGACTTTGATGATGAAGGAAAACCTTTTGGGGTTACCTTCCTGAGTTTATCACTAAAAGCTGGATATTTTCTCTCTAGCTTCTAGTGTTTATGCCCCTAGTATTGAGCTGTGTTGGGTAGCAAGGCTTTTTTTCCACAATATATGAGACCAAGAACCCCATGGCACTGTTCTTCTATAGTACTTTATATTTCTTAAGGAGCTTTGATATCTACCCACCCATTTGGGATCAGTAAGCCCTGTAAGGGATTGCTTCCTCCACTGATAAGGTGGATAAGGTGTGAAAGGGTAATGGGCAGAGTGCAGGGACACAGTGAGATCTTTGTCAGAAAGGTAGAAAGAGCAACCATTGCTCAGGGGGTAAATAACAGGGTTGTGTCTTCCTGACATTTAGCCCGGCTCTCCCTCTTCTCTAGAAAGCTATCCTCACAGGAGACATCTGTTCAAAGGCAATGATGTTTAGGCTGAATGCTTATCGCCATTGAATGCTGCGAATACACGCTTACACCAGCCATGTCTCTCCTATCCCCCTCAGCTAATCACCTGACTGATTGGTACAAGTCCGGATTTGATGGCCTCAAAGCAGAATTCAAAGGTTCTGCTTGTGCAGAAATGTCTTTTTGACACACTCATCAAGGTATTCTGATACACTTTAAATTGCTGCTTTAGAAAACGCCAGGGATTTGAAAGTTCATTTGAGACAAACATATCAATTTTCGACAACCCCCTTAAAAAGATGAGTATACCATACATGGTGATTGATATTATATGAGAGAGACCTAGGGTCACAGGAGGTGAAGAACATGGGTCATGGCTTTGTCTTGAGCATAGCCTTTCAGAAACAATCCTTTTTTATAGCACTATTTTAAAACATAATTTTTCAATGATTGATTAAATACATTTTAAATTGCATCTTTATCTTTTTAACTAAAATTAATTGAATAAGTTTTCTATCTGTGAAATCAGTTAGGTCTTTATAAAGATTTTTTTGTTGTTGTTGCTGTTCTGGAAGTTTCTATTAGGGAGAGGTATGGCTCCTAGGACAAGAAGCAATGTGATATCCTGGAAAAAGCATGAAATTTCCACATCAGGAAATATGTGCTTTCACACATCCAGCTGTGTGACCTGGGGACTACTCACTTAACCCCTGGGAACATCCATTTCCTATTCTGTAGACCCAGAGGGAACAATTTGCCTAATTTGTAGGTAATTGTAAAAAGATAAGGGAAAAGGCTTTCTGTTGGGCAAAGCCCAGTGCAAACATAAACTGTTGTTATCGTGATTATTGCTATTACAGGAAAAGGCACAAAAGCTAGGACTGTGCTTCTCAGTGTTTCTCTCACAGCTGGTGATGCCTGTGCCTGTTTCCCGTGCCTGCATCTCTGCGATGTCAGGTATCTGCACAGCTGTCCCCTGCAAATGCGACCTGTGTAAGTAACTGTCAGGCTCTCCTGGGGTCTGGACGCAGGGTACTATTTCAGGAGACTGTAAAATGTTAGGGAAAGATTCAGGCCCCCAGGAGTGGGCTAGCAGGGCTGTTTTAGCAGTGCTCTCTACTTTCTACATGGCTACCTTGAGAACAACACCAGTCCTTCATCAGGTTACTTGCCAACAACCATGCTTAGTATATGCATGCATGTTAATATTATTGCAGTTCTGGGGACTGAACCCGGAGCCTTGCTCAGGCTAAGCAACCAGTCTGCCACTGAATTATATAATTGGCTCAACACGCAGATAGTGGTGGTAGCATTTCATACATGTGAAATAAACTACTATGATCTACATTCCAAACCATGCTCATATTTAAAATGAACATTTATTTATTTGCGTATGTGTTTGTGTGTATGAGTGTGTGTTTGTACACACATGCATGTGACATAGCCTGTGTGTAGAGGCAGAGGACAACTTTTAGGAGTTGGTTCTCTCTTTCCACCATGTGGGTTCCATGCCAAGCACCTTTATCCACCAACCCATTTCTCTGGTCCCTCATAGTCTTATTATTAAGGAGAGTTTTTGAGAGTTGAGTCTGAGATTTACTTCGGGTAGGGTTTTCACTGTGTACCTCAGGATGACCTGTGCTTTTCAAACATCATTACCACCCTTAGGGATGGAGAGATCAGTGCCAAGCATGGAGACTGCCCAGACTGAAGTGCCTCACTCCAAGACTGCCATTAAAACATCCTTTTACTCTTTGAGCATATACCTACGACTTATAAATGAAAGCAAGTGGTATGTAAAACTCATGCTCCTTGGCCTGCAGAATGACCCTACACTTGCCAAAGGTGTAGCTTCCAGCATGTGAGAAGAACAGCAGCTGCCAGTTCCTTCCTATGTATGCAAAGGCCTGAAAACACGCAGATGAGTTGGGCAAGCAGCTTGGTGCTTTTTCCTAGATGCCTCGTGCTACTATCCTGTTCATTCCTAGCCCAGGAAGCCCGCCTTGCTCTAGTGTCACCGAGAGACCTCACTTTCATGCAGAGCCCAAAGAGATCTTACAATTGCAAAGCTTCCAGACAGCAGGTCTCTAAGGACCACAGAGCTGACATTTACGGTATGAATGTGGTTTCTCAGAGCCGGGGATATTTGCCTCAAGCACCTTTTTGATGGCCTAGCGTAATCTCAGGTTGTGGTTTGCAAGCTCTCTTCCTCTTTGTGTCCCTCTGTTCCCTTATTCCAATTAGGCTTTTGCCAAGACTCTTCCCAGCTACCGGCAACCAGTAGATTACATGTTTTAGATTCCCCTGGGGGGTGAACAGGTGAGGTAGGGTGTGTGTATGTATGTGCATTTGGGATCATGCATAGGCATGGGGGCGTGGAAGTGAGATAGGATGATCTAGGTTTAGAATTAGCTCTAGGGACTCTGTGACTGGGCAGATAAAGAATAATTTCCCCTGAGGGTCATGCCCAGCCTTGGAGCATCCCGTCTCCTACAAGAAGCGATCAAATGGAACTGTGCTTGATTTGGGGGTAGCTAATCTACAAAAGAGATTTTTTTTTCACCTCACAGCCCATCTTACCTTTTGTTGCGGATTTCAGTTCATTTATACATGGATTCGGTTGCTTGTTAGTGTGTACTGCAGCACTTCCCCAAGGATACAAGTCTGCAGATGGGCGACATTTTTTATTTTATTCTCTTAATATTATTCTTGGCTTTTGGGAGGAGATTTTTTTTAATGATTATTCCTCCTGGTATTATTTTAGTTTCCAATTACAATGTGGGTACACGCCAGCACACTGCTATTTTGTAAATGGATGTATATGCTTATTGTTAATTGATTCCCCAAACAGGACCCAAATGCTTGCATTTAGATTGTGTATTATATTGCTTGCATGCCACCAGGCTGGCCCCATGCCAGCAAACACTGTTTGCCAGAAGCACAGTGGCCATGTCTTGTTTACCCTGACACTTGTGCTAACCAGCATGCCTGCCTTCGCCTTTGCTTTCTAGGGAGGACCTAAGGGGTACTATGTTCGAGAGATATTCAAAAAAATCCTTGGATCTTCTTGCTGTTTCTATAAGGAAGGAACTAGACATATTTTCAAGCTGGTGTCCTAGATGATCTGTATTTTTGTGAAAACAGAGAGGAAGAGTGAACCCCAGTCACACTGTTTTAACCCTTGACCATCTGTCTTAGGGTTTGGGTTGCTGAGATAAAACACCATTACAAAACAAAACTTGGGGAGGATGGAGTGTATTTCATCTTACTCTTTCTGGTAACTGCCCATCATTGAGGAAACTCAGGGCAGGAACCTGGAGGCAGAAGTTGATGCAGAGGCCATGAAAGAGTGCTGCTTATTAGCTTGTTCCTTCTGCCTTGCTCAGCTAGCTTTCTTTTACCATCCAGGACCACTGCCCAGGTATGGTATCCCTGCTATTCCTGCACCAAGCAGGAATCAGAAGAATGACCCATAGTCTTGCCCGCAGGCCAGTCTGTTGGGAGCATTTTCTCAGTTGGGGCTTCTTCTTCTAAAAGGAATCTAGCTGGTGTCAAGTTGACATTAAACTAGTCGGCATAGCATCGGTGGCTGGGTCCAGATTCCAGCTGCTTGAGTCACGGCTCTGAGAAACTTTCTGTGAGCTCCCTCTGAAAAGCAGACTCTCTCACAGCAGGATGAGGGCCATTTTATCTGCTGATTTCCAGGTCATGAACAGGAGTCAGTTCTTTCTACAATGTCCAGATTGTCCTTGCCAGTTGAGTGTTAGACTGAATGACTGAGTTAATGGACACAGATGTACTCCATGAAGTACCCTGGAGTTAACAGTGGGCTCATACAATGGGTAGGCTGATGTTAGAAAGGATCATTGATTGCCTTTGAAAGTCATAGTATTGGACACACCTGAAAGTTCAGGCATGAAGCACACAGAGAATGAGGACCCAGAATGTGAAGTGTGATGGACACTTTCTTGGAGTTTCAGAGGTCCTCGAATAAGCCAGGGCTTTGTATTGCAATGGCTGGCAGCCCCCTGCTCTCTCTCCCTCCTTTCCCCTGCCCAGGGAAGGAGATTGCAGATGGACGATGCTAGATGCCTTTTTTTCATTCTCTAAGAGAGAACAGAATACAGACTGGATTTCGATGTTGCATTCATTATGACTGTTCCTATTTTGCGGCTCCACCGTCTTCTACAAGAGCTGCAGTGAAAGCCCTTGAGTCTCACAGCACTTGTGCTTTGGGGCACAACGTTGGTTCTCTAATTGTTCTCTGAAATCGGTAGGCTATTTTTTTATACTTCTCTGAATTTAGCTAATATCTTTCTCAGGGAAAGAGAAATTGCACTTTCCAGTACAATGCCTAAATCTCAAAGGTAGAATTTCAGGCGTCAGTCAAAAAGGCGAGAAAGTTCTGGGAGGAGAAGGGAGGGTAAGGAGCTCCAGGATTTACAACTCCCAGCCAGAAACTGGTGGCTGCCTTCACCTCTGGGTGAGACTGGCCCTGGCCATGATAAGGCCTGTCAAAGGAAGCTAATTCTGCAAGTTGGCTCACAGCATGCATGTTTATGTAATGCTAGCCTGAGGTTTAATGCCACAGTCAAAAGAATAACAAAGCCTCCTGCTGAGAAGCCTGTTGGCCACTCCAGACCCTTTAATTCCCATCAGAAAGCAGAATGTCACTTCCAAGGGTTACCCACAGCAGGGCCAGCTTCGGAGACCTGCAAAGTAATTATTTGTTGGTGTGTGTTGGGGTGGAGGGGGTTGGTGAAGTCAGTCTGGCTGGGATGAGAGCCTATCCTCCATGCTGATACTGGAATGTGTTGGAATTCCAGCCAACCTAATCAGCCAGGGCCATGTCTCATGAGAAGTTGCTTTGGAAGATCATTCTGTCTGACCTGCTGCTGACATAAGCAGTCTTTCCCCGAGCTAACTAGACTCAGATGACTTTGTAGGAGACGCTCTGTTCTCAGTATAAAACCGACCAAGCAGATCCGGGCCCAGAGCCCTCTTTTCTACTAGTGGTGCGTGCCATGCCAAACCGTACATCACTCCGGAAGAGCAGGGCCCTGCCCATCTTTTCTGTCTCTATTGTGTCCAGCTCACAGATGTTACTACGAGAGAGACCTCGGTGGAGAGAAGGAATAGATGGACCTACCTGCCCATATAGTAGCCCCCCCTTGCCACCTTCTAGATCCTTCTTAGATTGAGCCCTGTCTTCCTGTGAGCTTTGTTTACTCATAGCAATTTTTCTGCTTTCTTCCTACCCAGAACACTGTGTTTGCCTGTGCCCCCAACACCGTCTTCACACTGTGGTCAATCTTAGAGCTGAGCAAGCTGAGCAAGTTGAGCTGAGGTCTTTGACACTTCTCTGTCTTTTCTTTCCTGAATGGACCGTGGTATCTTTCACATGATAGAAACGCAGGAAATGATAGTAACCTCTAACCCTAGAGTGGGACCCTTGAAATCAACTGGTCTAGTCATTTTTTCTCTTAGGCAGCAAGAAGCCCAAGCCTTTTCTTTGAAAATGAGTCATTATCATATCTCCTGTTTCATGTAAACAGATAAAAAGTTAACTTGTTTTATATTATCTTTCCCCCGACTCCATTCTGGTTCCTGGGACATCATTTGAAGAATTAGTAGTCTGTTCAGGCTCTTCATCGCCTGAGGAAGCCGAGTGTTGGAGAATAAAATAACTTAGGAGGCGGATGCACTCATTTCAGTAGCGAATTTGGGGGAAACTGTCTTCCAAGTCAGCCAGGTGACATTTCCATTTATGACACTGCCCGACTTTCAGTTGAAATAAAGGGGAGGAAGAGCTGGAGTGTGCAGCAAGTCAGAAATGGAAATACCAGAGAAATAGGGAGTCAATACATTGTTAGTGAGCTTGATCTTTCTCCTCTTCAACTAACTCTAGCACCAACATTGCTGTTGATCAACATTGTACCTTGCTTGTGCCACAGCATCGCCCCCACAAAAAAAAGAAAGAAAAAGAAGAAATCTCAAATGTTATGTTTGTACAGAGAATTTCCGGGAAGAGAATTTAAGTCAAATATCAGTCAACAAATCAAGTACTTGATACTAAAGTTTCATACTACCTACTAATTTTGAGTTTTTACCATTAGTAGGATTTAGTAATTCCTACTACTAGAAATTTCTACTTGTAGGAATTAGGAATTCCTTCAAGTTACCTTGGGTGTTCGAGACTTTGGTCCATGGGCACTTTGAAGGAGAAAGACAACAGCACATGCTTTTCCAGTTCTAGTAGCTGTCTGGCTGTCTGAAATTCCCCTTTCTCTGGATCATTTCCTGTAATATGGAGGATTTTTTTAAAATTACAAATCCAACGATCTCTCCAATAGCCCCTATGAGCCATCAGTGCTGTCTTGATGCTTGATAAGATTCTTATTGTTTTCTTCCTGTGTTTCAGGAGAATCATTGGATCTGGTGTAGGTATTTCTGTTTTTGATAAATTACAGGACAGGGGAAGAAAAGCAGTCATGATTAGTAGGAATAAATCAATTTAATAATATATCATTAACTTCCGAGAAGAGATTAGTGTCACAATGAATGTTACCTCAGTGTTGTATAAAAATATGGCATTTGGGGCAGTTGCTTCATGGGGTTTTCCTGTTGCATTAGAGGACACAGCTGGACTTTTTTTTTTTTCATCTTTATATCCCCCATACAGTTAAGCCTTGCATACCATAAATGCTTAGTAAGCCTCCAGACTGACAGCTACACTTCCCAGGATCACATTGTACACATGTGATAGAAGCAGGTCCTTGTCCTAGAGCGCTCACCCCGGCCTTGAGTCTGCATCTATGATATTATCTTGGGTGAAATCATTTATTTTCAACTGATGCCCGGTTCTAGTAATCTTATTAGGAATAGACTTTTAGTTCCAGAGCTGGAACTTGGAGCTGTGGAACAAGAAGGTGGGAAGAGTGTAATGTCTGCCCTGGGAAGAACCTGGGGGCTGATGGATTCTATCCCTGTAGGTGGAGCAGCAGGGGACGGGGTAGACTGGAGATAATGTTTTGCAGTCTGTGGGTCACCGTGGAAAAGGAGCCCATCTTTAGCTGGCCAAGGGAGGAATTGCTCTTGTCTGGTCTGAGTAGGATTGATAAGAATGGCAGAGACCCGATGAGTATCTCATTTCCTCAGGCCACTCCAGAGAGATGTCTTTGTGTCTCTACTGTCTGAGGTCACAGTCTTGGCTCTTATTGGAAATGCTCACATATCTGAGACCGGGAAATGTAGATACAGCTCACACATCAGTTATTACTGCATGCTGGCAAAACCAAACTCTCTTGCCACTCAGCATTCATATTTGGGCTTAAATTCAAATTGTTGTAATACTCAAATACACTACATAAAGTGTGAGAGAAGTGTTATCATACCCAAAGGAAGTACCAGGACACAGTGGAATGTGTAGTTTTGTGACAACAAGATATTAATGCGGTGGAAGCATCTTTGTCTCTGAAAATGTGTCTCCCCCACATCTTATCAATGGCAGAATTTTGTTTTCATAGAATTAATGGCGGAGCTAAAGGGATGTTTCTGCCAAGAAAGAACATTGAAATTAATATTTCCATCAAAGGTACTATACACCCTGAATGGTATTTAAAGACAGAGCAAGTATTTGACAAACACCAGCCCTGAAGATCTCTATAGTAGCCACATAGTATAAACTCTCATAATACCAATTTGCTGAGGTTGTGGTATAGCCACAGAATAATGTAGACATCATGGATACCTCTCCACTTTTGGAACACACAGGATGTACTCAGAAAGTTACCAACAGAAAAGGACTTGGAAGCATTCTGGACAAGCCAAGGCCTTTATTGAGAAATGATGCTGGGAATTCCATGCTGCCTTCCCACCCTCCCTGCCCACCCCCACTGCTCCACTAATGGCTTCGTGATCTCATCCTTTAAAACAAACTTGCAAGGCAGAGCGAACCTGA
This sequence comes from Bramus lutescens, assembly GCA_001685075.1. Lineage (NCBI taxonomy): Eukaryota > Metazoa > Chordata > Mammalia > Rodentia > Cricetidae > Bramus > Bramus lutescens. The sequence continues at coordinate 947,757 of LOEQ01001230.1, forward strand.
TGTATGTAGATCTTGTGCCCTAGCCAGACTCTCCCAGAGAGGCTGCCCTGAAGAAAATCTATTGCCCTGATCAATTACCAAAGTTCCAAATGAAATAGATTGTTCTCTCTTGCTGGAAGACCATCAAGCTGTCATTTTTCTTGGTAATGAGAAACAGTGCTGGAGGGGATTTGCACTTTCTCCATGGCACTGGACAAAGAGTTCCAGTAAACAGGGCCCCGCCAGGAAAGCTGGGGGTTACCTGCCAGTGTGATGGAAAGGTATCTGGAAATCCCTTTCTCTTTGAAACTGCACTCCGACAAATTTCTCTTGACTCTTGAGGTCAGGTAGTTTGCGGAGTCTGGCAGATGTAAAATTGAGAAAGCGCCCCCTTTCCTGGTCTGGGCAACTCATCAGGCCTTGCTTCTTTGTCTCCACCCCTTCCATGCTCATCTCATTCACTCTTAGCTCTTGAGTCATGCTCAGTGAAGACAAGAAGACATGTGGAAGCTTAGCTTGCATTAGTTAACAGGGACTGGAGTCAATTCACTGGACAGGATAGTCCTTGGTTACGGGCATACAGTACCAAGCATCGCATTCCCTGATTTGTGCACTTGCACACATATCTGGGATTATGCCTGGGTTAACCTGTCCAACTCCCTCATTCTCCTTTGGGCTTTAAATAGTGTCTCAAACTTCATTGGTTTCAGCGAAGTCTTACTGGAATCCTTCCTCAATGATAACTAAGAGTTTGTTTTTATCCCTTCCTCTTGCTATGAGGTCTCTGCTTTAAGCAGAGTGATAACTCAATATCTTGATTCTATAAGTGTTGTTCACCCTGGAAACATTTCCACATTGTGGTGCTCTGCTGATATTCAGATAGGCCTGAAACTTGCATGAGATTCTCTTGCCCCTAGAATCTGTATTCTTCTTCTAATGGGAGAGATATTTAAAAGAGCCCCCTCTGTATTAGTTAATAGCAAAGGTGAGCACAAAGAGCTAAGGGAATACTTTTTTTTTTTTGCTTAGGGAGAAGGGCAAATCTGTTTGGAGTAGGAAATGGAACTAGAGTTGTCATAAAAGACACACATGAAGTGTACCTTTGAAGAGGCCACTTGGCAGACAAAGGCCTTCTAAGGAAAGCTTCCTCCAATATCATCTACTTCTGAGAAAATGAGAGAGGCTGAGAAAGAGTGGTTTAAGCTACAATATTACTTTTAGAATTTCAGGGATTCACTGACCCAGACCATGATTCATACTCTGGAGAGAAAAATGTTTTCGCACAGTAAACAGCTAAATAATGAGAGACTAGATGTAATAGAGTGCCACTGTGGGTAGAAACAAATACCAAGGGCGAATGCATGCCAAAATATCTGCTCTAGATAGCACCTCTTCCAGAAAGCTAGACGGAGCAGGAAGGCTGTTGACACAGAGTGACCCAGGAAACAACGAAAGGACAGGTAATACAGGAGCTCAGAATGGAGACCTTTCTTCTACGTGAAAAACCATACAGAGCGGGTGGTTGCCTCCATGCTCTCTGCCCTGGGGAAGACTATTGAATTTCTAGGAAAGAAGGAGCAAAAATTAGAAGCCTCATGGCAAACAACAACACTTGGAGTACATGTATGTGTGTGCGTATCTACCACTAACAGTGCAGCTTACTGTGAGCCCTGGATGGTGAGGTGTCCTGAATCCAAGGTGAGGGGAATGGCCTTTACAAATGTCAACTAGAGATGCTGTTCTGTTGCAAGAGGGACAGAAACAAGTTAGTGAACTGTCACTTCTCTGAGTAAGTCCCATCCCTAACTGGGAGGGGTTAGCTCCCAATTCTGAAAAGGACTCTAGATGTTTCAATATTTCTCTATTGGCGTGGGAGGCTTGATCAAATGCTCCTTCAGTGGGAGTGTGAGCCCAGATCTCTTTCAACAGGCAAGGAGGACATGGCAGTGCGTGTGCACAACTTCGGTCTGTAGTTCATTGGAGGTAGACTGAGTTTGAGGGAGCTCTCTCCCTCTGCCAGTAGGCATCACACAAGAAGCCCTCCTTGTTCCACAGTTTCGCATATCCTCCTTTCCTCCAGTCTTATGGTAAGCATAGGGTGTATGTGTGTTTGTGTGTGTATGTATATGTGTGTATATTTGTGTATATATGTATGCGTGTATAAGTATGTTTATGTGTGTGTGTGTGTTTGCGTACGTGTAGGAATCAAGATTCAAATTCTAATTATTCAGGCCACATGCTTTTAAAGCATTTGCTTCATTATCCAGGTATACATTTTTCTCTCCTGTAGCATGGACTTTTCCATGACTGCTGTCAAATGTAGTGCTGTTGTCAGCTTCAACATGAGAATAGTTGTAAACTACACTTGGAATATTGTGAGGGATTTCTTCTATAGCCATGCTTTCACAACTTTCAGGTTCAGAGAGGTTAAATGTCTCACCCTATAACACCCATTAGTGTCAGAGCTGGGCTGGGGACCTGATGAACATGCTGAGCAGGTATATTCATGACCAGGTGTGTGGGTTAGTGTTTTGTCACCTGGCATTGAGAAAATGCCTCCATCCGGAGGATGTGTTTCTTGATTAATGCCTGATTTATAGGAGGGACTATCGCATGTGGGCAATATCACCGCGGGCATATTGCTGGCCCTGTGTTGTATAAGAAAGCAGGTTGTGCAAATCATTCAGAGCGAGCTAGTAAGCAGCACCCCTCCATGATCTCTGTATCAGTTCCTCCTCCGGGTTCTTGCCTTAAGTCCCTGCCTAAACTTCATTTCATGATGGACTGTGATCAGGACATGTAAGTCAAATAAACTCGTTCCTCCCCAAATTGCCTTAAATTGTGGTCTTTATCACATGACTAGAAAGGAAACCAAGACAGGAGGTGATGGAGAAACGCTCTGGCATCTGTTCTACCCGTCACTGATTGTGTGAGCTTAGGAACCCTTTTTATGCTCCAGTTTGCCTTTGTTTAGCAAAAGTTAGAGCAGATCTTCTCTAAGGTTCGCTCCAGTTAGAACAGTGACAGAGCATCAGTCTTTCCTCTATGCAGCAGGGGCCCAGCCTACAGCTCCTAAAACCCTACTCTAAGATAAACAAGGGTGTAAGTCCAGGTCAGACACTCTGCCAAAGGGGTTCACAGTGGTGGGATTTCCGGAAAGCTTCAGCTCTTCAGCACCTTCTAGAACAGTCCGTGGGAGACAGTGGGAGGCCCATGGGGTGTAACCAAGTCCCCGCTGGAGTGACAAATTGCTGTCACCATGGGACTTGTTTCACCTTTTCCATTCTATCAGATTCACTGTTTCTACCCTGCCCCTTATGAAACTTGAGATATTATGATCTTATCTTAGCTTTCTTATAAATGTCATCTCTTCACATAATCTTGATCTCCTTCATATTAATAAACCAGAACAAAGTTCACTGTGACAGGAGTAGTGGATTTCCCTGAAAGGGTAAGTGTATGAGTGTAGGTAATAGAAAGGTACAGAAACTGGGGAGAGAAAGGAACAGAGAAAAACATTGACAGGGACGCTTGGGAGGGTGAAGTAAGAAAGAAAACCACAGAGATGAGAAGATAAGGAGAGAGAGAGAGAAGGAGAGAGGGGGACAGAAGGAGAGAGAGAGGGGAAGGAGAGAGAGAGGAGAGAGAACAGGGAGTCAGAGGGAAAATGAGTAAGAAGTGTAAATGTAGGTAGAGACAGAGTAGTTGACTCACCTCTTCTTCATTTCCCTGTGCACAAAGAAGTATGCACTGGAAATTACCAGGACATGTAAGTTGGGTGGGACTGGCCAAGGCATCCCAAGAAGGGAAATATAGAGTCAACATTTTTTTAAAATTCTTCTTGGACTTTCCCAAAAGATGGCAAGACCATTGGCAATAGGTGGCTCCAGATAAGAGCTGGACCCTCCCCAGGTCAAGAATGTGGATTCTTGATTCCAATATTCTGCCTTAGGAAATATAAAATATAAAAGCAATGATCTGGAGGATGTTGGTATTGCCAACTATGAAAGAAACCCAAAAGTCCTGTAGCTTCCAAAGATCTCAACATTTTTCTGATGTTTTTATTTTTACTTATTTCTACCTCATTTTCCCAGCCAGATGGTGAAATTTTTGAGAACAAACATTTCTATGTAGGCATGGGACCCCAATACCAGAAGACTTTTTAAAGTGTTATTGAGTTGCTGGTCCACTTAAGCAGATTTTAGGTGTCTTCACAAGTGAGGGATACTAGAGGCTGCAGGAACCCAACCAATAAATTCTGACCATTCATAAAGACACAGGCATCATGAGCAAGCTGACAGACACAGAAAAGAGGAGGAGCTTGCCCCTGAGAAACTCAGGACTGTTGATGAAGAACCACCAGCAGAAAGGGGTGATAGTAAAAAGGCTCACAAACAAGCCAACATAGGAGGGAGGTGTGGGGCCCACTCCAGTGAAGAGCAGAGCATCTGTGTAAGCATCTTTGAGAGATTCGGATGCCTTTGTTGATTGTGTGGACAGTCGGGTTTTAATATTCCATTCTTTTCTCTCCTTGAGGAGATCTGGCACACTTGATGCGTTATAAACTGTCATTACAGGTTTGGAGTGCTCCTGGACAGCTCTTAACTTGTGTAGGGACATTTGTCCCCGGGCCAGATGGCTCCAGGCTGCCAAATTTTCCTAGTCAACTATTATTCTTACCCCTTCTCACTGATTCTTTTTTATTCTCTTGCATTTTCTGCTTTCTTATTTTACTCATAAATGAAGGACAGGTACAAGGAAGTGTCCTTGTCAGCAGGTCAACTTTTATTCCTATGAGGTATCTTTTAGGAACGTGTCCCAATCCCCTAAGCTGAGGTATGGCTTCTGCCGTGTGCTTTCTTGACTAAAATAGCTGCCATTCTAAATAGCTACTTACTTATTCAGTGGTCTGGCCTCACCATCAGATTGTGTGTTCACTGAGGGCAAAAACTGTAGTCTCATGGCTCTTTGGTGCCTGCGCCACTGCTCGGTGACTCAGAGTTCAGTAAGTGTTTAATGCATGTAACAATGAAGAGGAATCCCAGTCTCTTCCGCAGAGCAAAGCATTCCTCTCCATGCTGGGGCAAAAGGCCAAATACCGGGACAACAGAGATGTGGTGGGTGGTCCTAAGGGCCTCTCCACTACAGTCCGGATTGTTCCTCATGGTAACCCATTTCCCTGCCCTTTGCCTCTTCTGCTCACTTTATGTGTTAGAAGCAGACATTACAGGTTTGGAGTCCATTGGACTCAGAGACTAGGCCCCACTGTGGTGGTTTTCCTGACACTATAACCATTGGTCATTCCATCCTTTTGATAGCCACTATCAGGCAATTGGGTTTTGAGGGTATGTTGCCATTGTCTTGCGTAGTGATAACCTCCTTTTCTTCTTAAACCAGGTAACGCCAGTGCTGCCAGGTGCTGCCTTGTCTACCTCCTTCGAAGCACAGGCTAAGAACTCAAGTGTCCATTTCAAGATGCCATGACGATGTGACAGACCAGAGGGAGAGCCAGGCCAACTCACCTTCATCTCTGGTATTTTGTTACCGTTTATTTTCTCATAATTCTGGAGGCTTGAAGCCCCCAACTGTGTTATCCCTTCAGGTTCTAGAAAGAATCACTCTTGTCTCACCTAGTTTCTGGTGACATCTGGCATGCACTGGTACATGGTTGCCTCATGAGGTCCTTATGTTGACTGTAGACATTTATTTCAAATTAGTTTATATTCCGAGATTCCAGGTGGGTGTTTCTTAAAGAAGGGGTCCTATTTGAGTCACACAGCTGAATAGCTGGGTAGAACTTTTGGTCAAGAGGAGGCCTCTGGGGCAGTGATTTGAGGTCAGATGGAGAGAAGATTGATTTTACTGAGAGGATAAAGTAGAGACCAGGGTTTGGGGGATTTTGGGAGCAAGACTCATGGAAACTTGGGGAGAGAGTTATAGTATAGACCAGAGTGCAGAGAAGTCACTTTGGGCTTGCCACCTGGAGAAGTTCCCTGTAGAGCCTAGCGTTCCCGAGGAGCTAGGAAACACTTTTCAGTAAACACCAAGAAGTAGACCCTTTCCCCAGCAAGGTGGTTTTCCATTTTCAGCTTGGCCCTCCCTACCCAGATTCTTTTGGGAGAACTCTACGTCAGATCCAGGAGTGAAGGTAAATGGCTTTGTGACATATGCCAGTTAGCTGCTTGAGAAGCAAACGAGAAGAGAGGCAACGCTAGGCTTTGTGGAACATGTAGGCAGGCCTGTACACAAACATGGGCTCATACAAATAAACCCAAACTGGCCAAAAATAACAGAGAAGGCGACAGATGCTTCCAATTAAAATGTCGGCTTCTCCTTAAGAAGCCAAGTTCTCACGTAGGGTGGGTGCTCGGGGGCCGAAGACTACTGGAAGGGACCACATATGGAAATCTGTTTGCATTATGCCACATCCCACATGCCGTGGAAGACACTGCCCTGACCTTACAATTAACACATTGGCTGTTTCTGGGGTGCGGTACGGGGATGCAGGGAGGAAACAGAAAGTTGTAAAATAGAGTGGTTGTTCTCCCTGGGTTTGATAAGAAACAAGAGAACCAGGGAATACATCCTATTCTATACACTTCTTTGCCTCAGTTTCCCCATGTCTTTCACTGGTGGAGCAAAATCAGTTTGCGTGAATTACAGGCAGCCTTTGTCGGAACTTGCAGAAACGGCTGTCAGAGGGCATGAGTGTGTTAGGGGCTGGGTGAAGGATAAAGGAACACCTTCCATCTCCTTGGTGATCAGTGGAATGTTGTTACCATGGACTGAGAGAACAGCACACACAGCCGCACCCTCCTTCTCCCCACAGCAATCGCAAAGCCTTTGCAAAGCCGCCCCTTTAGCATCTACTTTGCTATTTAGTCAGTGAAGTTATTCACGTTCCCTTCTTCGAAACGTGGCTTGTTGTTTATTTGTTTGTGTTCATCAGACTCTCCCTAGTTCCCCTCAGGTGCCTACCTACACATGAAGGAGAAGGGAATGGGCCCATGAAAGGAATCACTCCTCCCAAATCTCACTTTCTCATCAACTCAATGGGGGCAACACTTCCGAAAGACTGCCTTATTCTGATAAATGAATCTCCTTCTTCTCCTAATTATTTTTATAATCACCATTGTTGTAATAAAATCCACCTAGTACAGCTACAGATCTAACTAGAGTAATATCCACAGAAAGGAAGAACAATGGGAAAATTAATGAGCCAGATCCTCATTTATGTTTCTGTAGGCGAAGATGATAATTTGTTGGGTTTAATAAGCTCCTGGATTGAGTTGCACAGGGCCAGTGCTGCTAGGTTTGGGTGCCCACTGGGTGGAAGTCAGATATTTCTGTGTGAATTCAAACACATTTTCATTTCTTAATGGTCACCATTACTAACCAGATAAGACTTAGCTACATCAAACAAACACATGATTAGTTTTGACAACAGAAGCTTAAACAGGACATTAATTAGCAGCCATAGAGTTGGGAAGGTTCTGGATGGGAACAATTACACAGACAAACCCACAAGTATGGCTACAAGGTGCCAGGGTCCCATCCCTTACCATATGGCTTCAGTCTGGCAAATGGCTCGTTGGCAATTCATTACCATAGCGCTTGGAACTCAGGAGTGACTCGTTTATGATTAGCCAATTCATTATGCTATCGTTGGTAGCTCAAGGGGACTCTAAGGACTTGCCTCTCCTCAGTTGTGTTATTTTAAGGACATATGACAGGGAAGGAACAGCCCTCCCTTCCCCAGCTGCCTCAGAGCACTGCTTGCTGGGAAGTTCGCTGGATTCCAGATAGAATCTTTCAAAAGAAAACAAACAAGCAGAAACTCCCCACAGCCAGAAACTGTAACCACGAATGGGACTATGGAAACATTCCAGGAGAGAAAAACAAAGACCTCCTCCTCCTGTCTTCCATCCCCCTGAGGCTGCCTGACCAACCTGTGAGCACACTTCCCAGCAACAATGTGATGGGGGACAGCTAAGGACTAATGGCCATCAGACCCAGCAGGAAGCAGAGTCTCCGGAAGGTGCTCTGCTGTTAACTCACTTGGAGAGTTAGCTCTATACTGCTTTATTTTATCTGTGATTGTGAGAGAGGGTCTCCAGCGAGGAAAAGTAGCCTAAACCCACAAGGCTCACAGCGCCTTAGCAGCTCCATACACCCACTGACTGTAGGAAAGTGTGTTTTCATTCATTAGCATATGTGGGTGAGGAAGCCTGGGACCCGTTACTAATGGGCTATGCCGCCTTTAGCATTAGAGTTTTAGCTGGAGTTGCCCACAAAAGTACGTAGGACTCTGAATAAGGTTTTTAGGAAGTGGAGATTAGGCCTGAAACTACAGTTCACAGAGTCCAAAGCTTGACAGGGATGCTAGAATGTCTGAAGAGGCATAAAACACTCAGCTAGTATGTTACGACGGCAAGCAGTCCCAAACAGAAAGGCCAGAAAAGGAGGGGAGGCCAAGTAGGAACTCAGCATTGGATTAAATGGATGTGGCTTGCTAAGGATGCAGTTGGGAAAGAAGCTGTGCTGAAGGAGGACGGGTCTGAGGGAGGATGGGTCCAGGGCTGACTCCAGTGTGGGTGTGGCGAACATGGGTAATGCGGAGGGAAGGGACAGAGCTTGCTCTGAAACTCACTGCAGCCCACCCCCTAATCTGCAAAGCCACTTTCCTAGTAAAACCGTAGCACCGAGACCGGGTCCCAGTTTACTGAAGACATAAACAGCAGTCACAAGCACATCACCCTCCTGCGCCATCAACCTGGGCTAAAAGAAGTATGCCTGCCACATTCAACAATAATTATGCACTTAATTAACTCTAATTTTGTTTCCTTCTTCGAATTCATGGGGACTCCGAGGAGGATTTTTCCATGGGCCAGGTCTGTGGAAAGAGCCATCTAGGGCCCTGTAAAATGATGCCATCATCTTACAATGTTTCCCTGGGGTTTGCAGCTGAAATATTCAAATAGAGAAAAGAATCCAAGCATCATTCTCTTGAAATAAACCAAAACAAAACCGGTCATTCTTAGAACCCGTGCTTTGGAAAACGCCCTGGTGAGAATGTCTAGATGGGAGTGCCAGTGCCTTTCTTCAGGTTTTAGCTGGCTCATCTGCACAGCACCTGCATGATGAGCAGCGTTCTGCTGACTAGCTGAACTCTCCTGCGGGGTCCCTTGCAGCGGCATAGTCTCTCACAGAGAGAATGGCAGAAGTCAGAGCTGGGCCTTTGCTTAAAGAATGCTAAAGAATCGTCCTGGACTCTTTAGTTGAATTGCTCTAGTGGCCAACGCGACAGCTCTGTCAATGTTTATGAGACATGGGGTTATGGGACCCTTCTCAACAGCACACAGTGCAGCTGTGGGACACTCCAGGGCAAATGAGGTACATTAAATGGTCCTCCTGACTGCTGAGTTCAAGCTGACATGTACGGTGTGCCAGATGCCCTCCTGGTCTCTGTGGTATGAAGAGGTGATCCACAGACCTTATCTTGCAGGAATTTAGGTCCCCTCACCCCCGAGATCATCTGCCTTAGAAACAACGGGACAATTTCCCCAAAGGGATGTTTCTGTTCCATTTCTTCCTCCTGAATCTGAATCTTTGAGGACTGTAGGAATTTGTCTAAGAAGCCCTCCGGTGTCTCCGCTCTGTCACTGAAGTTCACGATGGGGGAATAGGAAGTCCACAGAGAATGTAGGCTTCCTTCAAGGCGCTACAGAAAATCCAGCTGACTATAGCAGCCCGTGCTTGTCATTCCAGCATGTGTGAAGGCCAACAGGATCACTACAAGGCTGGAGTCAGCCTGGTCTGCATAGTAAGTTCCTGACTGGCCAGGGCTACATCGTAAGATATCATCATTGCCTAGCATTTTGAGCCTTTTCTATATTCTAGGTCTTAACCTTCTACTGGATAAATGTCTGGCAAAGATTTCCTCCCATTCAGTGGGCTTCTTGTTTACTTGATTCACAGTTTCCTTTGTTGTGCAGAAATAACATGAGACCCCCATCTATTGATGTTTCCCTGCTGCTGTGGAAAGTCCTTACCTGTGCATATATGTTCACACACATGCCATACTTCGTCCTTCTTATGTTGAGTTCCTTGATTCATTTGTGGTTACGTTTTGTAAAGAGTGAGAGGGAGATTGGATTCTACTTTCATCTTTTTGAATGTTGAGACCATTTACCCCAGCACTGTTTGTTGAAGATGTTATCTTTTGTCCAAGGTGTATATTTGCAGTCATGATAAAAGAATCTAGGCAACTATTGTTATATGGATCCTCAATTAAACTCCACTAATCTAAGAGTCTGTTTTTGTGCCAGCACAATGCTATTTTTATTATTATGGCTCCATAGTACAATATGAAATGAGGTATGGTTGGTGATATCCCCACAGTATTCTTTTGCTTCAGAAATGTTTTGTCTATCCCTAATCTTTTGTGTCTCTGTATCAAATATTTGAATTGCTTTCTCTAGTCTGTGAGGAAAATTTCCTAAAGAAGAAATAACAAATGACTAGGGAACCCCTTTAAAATGTGCGCAATGTCTTCAGCCATCAGGGGAATGCAGATTAGAACTGCTTCAAGATCCATCTTACCCCATCAGAATGGCCATCCTCAGGAATACAAATGTCAACAAAGGCTGACACTGTTGTGTGAAAGAGGAACCCTTCTATACTGCTCATGGGTCTGTGATACAATGTGGCCACTTTGGAACTCAGTCTGGAGGTTTCTCAAGAAGCTGAAAATGGACCCGCCACATGAACCATCTCTACCACTCCAGGGCATGTACCCAAAGGATGTCACCTTGCTGCAGAGGGTCTTTTACATCCATGCTTTTGGCCACTCTGTTCACAATAGCTAGGGAATGGAATGGACCCAGACTTCCATTGAAAGATGAATGCAAAAGAAAAATGTGCAATTTGCAGATTAGCATATGGCTCAACCCTCATCAGAGAAGTTTTTTTTTTTAAGTAGATGGTGATTAGCATAGAAACCCATAAACTGAACAATAGAGAATAAGGGGCTTTGAGGCACTCAGCTGGAAGTGGGATGATCCCTCCCCTCACAGCTCAGTGGTGGATGTAGAAGAGGAGGCAGGAAGCCCGTAGGAGCCTGAGGTGGTGGTGGGTGTGACTGCGGAGAAGTAATGTCTTTAGACACAACAGAACTGATGCTTATGTGAACTCACAGACGTCATGATCCATACACAAGGCCTGTATAAGCTCAAGCCCACCAAAAACCCCAGAATGAAAGGGGGAAGGTACCCCCTAAAGAATCATGTGGTACGTATATACTGCTGAACATTTCTCAGTTGTAAAAAGAAATGGAACGATGAAATTTGCAGGTAAATAGACAGAACTAGAAAAAGAATCATACTGAATGAAATAACAAGTCCAGAAAGACAAATGCCGTCTGTTCTCTCCTCTATACACACCCTAGCTTCAAACTGATAATGTGTTTAATCCGGAGCACAGATGGGTGACAGAGAGGCCTTGGGGTTTCATCAAGGGAACAGGGGTTAGCAGAACATAGGGGAAATGTAGGGAGACGAAAGGCTGGAGATGGAAAGGCTTAAGCAGGGCGGGACTGGAAAGACAGAGGGGGAAGCAATGGGTGTGGAGCATCCCTCACAATGGTCATGCTTTAACCAAGACCCACTGGGTTCCTTTCTCCCAAGACTCTCTTTTCCTTCCCAAGGGAAGAGACCACTTGCCACAGCTAGAGAGATAAAGCTGTACCAAAGACTCCAGGATTACACCATCTTAGGAAGATGTTTCACAGCTGTGAATAGACTCCAGCTATGTCCCAGCTTCATCCTTACTTATATTCCAGGACCCCAATAACTCTGGCTTATCTGTCTTTTTTCCAGAGGTCTTTCCTTCACCTGCAGCCTTGTGAATAGAGATGGTGCTACAGTCTCTACCTGGCAATGTGGTCCTGAATAGACACTTTCGCCGAAAAGATTTCAGCTACACAGCAATGTGTTCACTTTCTGCAGAGATCATATTATATGATATTTATTCTATAGGGATGTTTTAAACAGATATTTAGTTCAGAAGGCTTATAAATGTGAGGCTATGTCTTAGCTTGGGTCTTCTTGCGTATCTATAATACCATAATAATAAATAGTCCCTTAGGGGTACACTTAAGGATAGCTTAGTCACTCTGTCTTTTGCGGGGCCTAATACTTGGAGAGGCCTCTGCCATCTTCTGGTGAGCCATCTACCACAGTAGAAGTGGCTTGACTGTGGAGTCCTCTGTGTTCCTTACTCTCTTTGTGATCCTGGAAAAAATTTATCCTAACTCTCAGACAAAATCATAGATACATATAGGGAGTATTATTAGGTATGCTGACTGAAAAGGCATAGGTAATTTTCTTGATTAAATGAATGTTGGTTTCTCTCCTGTTTCCTCACCATCTTTCCTCTGCATCAACTTAAGAATCCTTCATGCTCCTTTTTTTTTTTTTTGAGTGTGGAGTTATTTGAGAAGAAAGGAGGGTAGGGAAGGAAGAGAGAGTAAAGAGTGTACTTTCATGAGCATACACATTTGATGTCCAGTGCCCACCCGAAAAGCTGGGTGTGAATATGTGAGGTTCACTGGGGCTCACTGGCCAGACACCCTAACCTCTTCAGCAAGCTCCGGAGTCAGTGCAGGCAAGGTGGATGGCACCAGAGGAATGACATGCCAGCTTGACTTCTGTCCTCCACATGCATATGCACCCCCCCACACGTGCACACAGGAAACATGCACACACACATAGCACACCCACACAAATGAAACAGGAGGAGAGGAAAGCGCAGTGGTTCCAGTCTCCGTGTTATTTCTATTTCAGGACACATCAGCTGGAGACCACAGACACTCCTGTATCAGAGCAAAGCCGGGGCTTCAGGCTATGAAGCGTTTTGTAGCGATCTAGCACACCAGAGACACACTAGTACTCCTTGGGGTCAATGGAATATAGGCCAAGTGGCTGGGGTGGGGGTGGTTGTTTCCATAGAGGATAATCTTCCTCACTTGCTGTATTCTTTCTCTCCCTGCTTCCTCTTAGAAAACTGGAAGCCAAGTACTAGCAATTTACTTGCTGCTTCTTATAATTACGTTATCGATGATGAACTCACTGGAGTCTAATTTGAGTCTGGAGTTATTTGGTAGGAATGCGCTGTCACTGGGCACGGTGGGACTCTTGTGAGCACAGCCCTGCTCTGTTGGATGCGCAGCGCTCAGTCGGTGTACTTGGAAAGGGATAGAGAAGAGAATGAGAAATGGCGGGTCCCCCAGTCTTGCTGAGCTGCGAAGTCCTCTCACATTTATTACTTCATTTGATATTATCACCAGCGTAGTGGGATTGCCACTGTCATCTCCAGTCCACACCCCAGGGAGTGGAACCAGGTCAAATCATAACACAGTGCCCTAGATGGAATTAAAGCTCATATAGACTTCCTGCTGGCCCCTCTCTCCCAACACACTGTGTCTCCAGGGATATCGATCCACAATTTTAGTTGAGATTATTATTTTTTTTGCAGTATAAATGCTCCTTCATGAATGATGGAGCTGTACTGTGATAAGCGGAAAGTATTGGAAGATGAAGATGTGGTTAACGCATCTAACCTACTGAACACAGTACCTCAGTAACGCAGTATGCCACAGTTGTTTCTGCCGGAGAGCGTTGTGCCAATAGGGTGTTCCTAGTACTGAAGGAGAGCACCACACAGCATGTCACCAGTCCAGGAAAAGAGCAAAACTCAAGGTATGTTTTCCACTGAATGTGTTTGCATTCAAATCATTGTAAATCCAAAGCCTTAAATAATTTCCCAAGCTGCCTGTCCGATTGCCTGGCAGGGTCCTTGTTGCCTTCACACTTCCCCTCCAGGGGAAAGAAGCTGCTGATTGCTGACTTTTCCTTTCCTTTCCACTTTGCGGAATCATTCACTTATTAAACACACAATGCTGAATTTGTTTCACTTCTTAATTAAACAAATAAAATGCTACACATAGAGTTGAATTCCTTTCCTATTCTCCCTTAGTCTATTTTACTTTATTTCTGGAAAACATTCCCCTGAACTTGTTTGCATTATTCTGTGTTTTTATGCGTTCACTATGCTTGTCTGAAACTTACTCAGTGACATTGTTTCAAGTTTTATACACCAGTGTAAATGGTATATTATTTTTATCTATCTACCTTTATTTATTTATTTATCATCTATCTATTTAGCTATTTATATATCTGTTAATGCTTTTCAGTGATGGAGATGAAATCTAGAATCTTATGTATATTAGGCAAGGCCTCTACCATTGGCCTTCCCCTCTCCATACCATATGGTTTAATTTTTAAAACTCAGTATAAATTTTCAAAGACCATTTTTCCAAGTATGTGCGTGCAACTCATTAATGCTCACTTCTGTAGTACCCACTGTTTGTTTCTTCATTCCCCTGTTAATGAACATTTAGGTAGACTCCACTTTGGATATTACAAAGATGTCACAATAAACATAGTAAACATATTAGAGATATATAGCAATATCTAGGGTAGATATTGTGGCATAAATTTAGTTGTGTTAGGGCATGCATCTCTTCACTCCTAGGAGATACTGGAAATAATTTGAAGTCCCTTCTGGGTGATGGTAACATCTTAGCATCATCAAACCTTTGGATTTTTGAAAATGAGATGGGTGTAAAAAGTCATCAATTTGCTTTAATTGACATTTCATCAATAGATAACAGAGCAGGGCACCTTTTCATGCACCTGCCTGCTCCTCCATCACCTCTCCTTTAGTGTTGCTCACGCTGTCTCGGGCTCTGAAGAAAACTTAAATTTTGACACCATCCAATCTGCCATTTCTTTTTGTGCTTGCTCTGAATATTAAGAAATTCTTCCCTGACGACCTAGTATAAAAATACTGTCCTGAATTTTATTATAATATTTTAAAACTTAAAAATCCTAGTTTTCAGCTGGAACTTATTTACAGTATTTACCATTTTTGCTGGAGAATGG
>LOEQ01001231.1:19908-33568 GCA_001685075.1 Bramus lutescens
TGTAAGGAAGCAGAATCTGTCTTGTAGACACAAGAACTCCTGGATTCCAGGATCATCTGTAAGGAAGCAGAATCTGTCTTGTAGACACAAGAACTCCTGGATTCCAGGATCATCTGTAAGGAAGCAGAATCTCTGTCTTGTAGACACAGGAACTGGATTCCAGGATAGTCTGTAAGGAAGCAGAATCTCCATCCTGTAGATATAGGAATTGGATTCCAGTATCGTCTGTAAGGAAGCAGAATCTTCATCTTTTAGATACAGGAATTGGATTCCAGGATAGTCTGTAAGGAAACAGAATCTCCATCTTTTAGATACAGGAACTGGATTCCAGGATAGTCTGTAAGGAAGCAGAATCTCCATCCTGTAGAAACAGGAACTGAATTCCAGAATCGTCTGTGAGGAAGCAGAAACCCATCTTGTAGATACAGGAACTGGATTTTGCCCACATCTCTGATTTTAGGAACACATTCTCCCCCTTGAGACTGCAGTAGGAAGTATAGCCCTGAAGACCTTGAGAGACTCATAGAGGACCTGGTGGAGCCATACCTGGACTTCTGACTCACAGCAAGATGAGATGATATGTGGGTGTCATTTTCAATAGTCAAATCAGTGACTTCCTGTGCCAGAGATATAAACTTATTCCACATTCTTGTGGAACACATGCCTCACAATCCCCTGGTTCATAATAACGCAGTCCGCTTGTGACTGCTAGAGCTTCCAGGCCACGGCTGTTGAGTGATAGATACCTCTGAAGTTGTAAAGTGAGTTTCTATAATTCAAGTATGTCCTTCATGCATATGTGAAAGCTTCAAAGTGCTGCAGAAATATAAAACTTTATTTTGGGGGTAAACTCAGAGAACATAAGCCCTTGAAATACTGTTGATTACGTTTTCATACACCGTGTTAGTTTTTTTTTTTTTCTATTGCGCTGGTGGTTGGCCAGATGGGTGGAATTTACAAGTGGAAACAATAGTCATTGGTCAGGACTTCAGAGTGTATGCAGGAAGATCAGCTCAAAGATCTTAATTATGATGCCACTGGCAGCTGACAATCAAATGATAGGCTGAGTCAGGCTCCATCCTGATGTGTTTATACATTCGCTCCTTTAGTCTCACAGAAGTTCCATGAAGTAGAGGGCTGGGACACTCCACTGCCTGCAGGCCTGCCGCTGCTCTCCAGGTGCCATAAATAACTGGGTATTTCCTCCTTTCACCCTGTAGACTTTTGCAGCCTGAATTCTGACCCTTGCTCATTGAGGAGGCCCTTGTTGCTAGTGATTCTGTAGGTGGGAAAGGCCTTACTTGGTTGAGTTTTATCTTAATATGAGTTTTTCTGATGTAAGATCCCAGCAAGGAGCCCAGTCTTCAGGTAAGATAACTTCTGACTGGTGGCGTAGTTAGCTAGTTCTGTGGTTTCTACATGTAATAACTATATCTCCAAAGAATACAATAATTGAGAGAAGACATTTCTACACAAGGACTGAGATATGATTTGGAATAAAAGACATACTAAACCGTGAATTTGAAACTTAAAAGAATTATCATTTATTTGCTTTAAATTTTCTTTCAAACTATTATTTATGGACAATTTACATTGGTATAGATTCTCGTATATTGATACAATTCAAAGTATATTTGTTATTTCTGTTTATAATATTTGTACACCTATGCAAAGTTATTTTGCCAGGACCCCCAAAGACCACCAAGAGACCAGATCCAATGCAAAAACAAAGAGTCTTTATTATAATTCTAGCATGCTGAGGCTGATAGTTGTACACAAAGGCAAGATGGCTGTGACCCTGAGAAGGAGGTGGGGGCTTCTTTTAAGACTTACTGAGAGGAGTGTCTACAGAAGTTAGGTCATTTTAGACATGATTGGCTTAAGGAAGTGCCAATCATTTTAGTACATTCTAACTGGCTGGGGCTGGTTAGGGGCTGGTCAGTACTACAGTTTTCCATTTTTTGTGCAGACCTGTCCAAGTCCTTGAGTCACCAGGGAGGCTAGTTCAGGCATGGCCACTTCCTTGATCTCCTTGCTGTTGGGGCATTGGAGATTTATTGTCCTTTATTCATGGCTTTTCCTAAGAAACTGCTTGTTCAGTCTCAGGAAACTGAAATTGAGGCCTGATCTCTGAGAGAAGACTGAACAGCCTGTTATGGCATCTGCTTGATCCTTTTATTCCCCACTTGAGTAGTGAGTGTATCATCTCAAATCCTTGAGATGGGTTTGGTCCAGGCGCTAATATTGGGATTTTAGTGTCACCAGCTAAATTTCAGACAGAAATTATCATTTAGTTAAGGCATCAATGAAACAAGAACCAACAGCAATTAGCAGAAGCAGAAGGGCCAAAGTTCTTATGATGGCTAACAGAGTACTTATCTATAAGGATCTTGGGACTGAGAATGAAGACTAGTATTTTATTTCATGTTTCTTATGACAAGAAATTCCCTTTTGATATAACATTTCAGGGAGCACAAGGATGACTTTTTCACTTCTGTAATTTTGTCCTTCTGATATTAGGAAGTTGTTCTCAAGGCCTTGGAAGGCTAGAATGTTAGGCAAGGGCAATGAGGTAACTTAGAAGCATCTGGTTCATTGACCAGCTGAAAAGACAGCATTTATATCTGTTGGCTTGGTCTGTATCAGCTTCAGCAAGTTCATGACTCATAGTCATTTGGAGGCAGTTGTTGTCATCAGTTGATGCTTGGATGTGCCTGTCAGCCAAGTGGAAACGTGTCAAGACAATCAAACTAGTAACAGAAGTTAAAGTTTCTGAACTTATTTATGTCTTATATGAAAATAGCTTAATTAAAGAAGTATATATATTTTTGCTCAGATTCTTAGTTTATACCAACTTAGTTTTTTTGATTTATTATTTTTATGTTATATGTTTGGGTATTTTGCCTGCATGTTTGGATAGATACTACATCTATGTATTGCCTGTTGAAGCTAGAAGGAGGGTATCAGATCCCCTAGAACTTGAGTTACAAATGGTTGTGCCACCACATAGTGGCTGGGAATTTAATTCTGGTCCTTTGCCACCACACTTTTAACTACTGAATCATCCTCTAGTCCTTAGCTTAAGATTTTATAGTGATTTAAAACGTAGGATATCAGAGAACTATTTTTTCCTTACATTTAATTCTAGAAATTGAGAAAAAAATACATACATATTTAAGTGACCTGTGTCTTAAAACATTTCTGCTATGATCTCAAAACTTAACTGCTTCTAGAATTCTAAGGATCTTTGCAAAATTTTTTCACTGTTGATTGTATTTAAATGAGTGCGTAAGGACAGCCCTTTAGTTAGGTAAATACCTTTACCCTTACTGTTCTGCCCTAGAATGACCCTCACTGGCCTACCTTTACTTTGTAAGAGTTGCTTCTTCCAGAAAGCTGGTTCACATTTTAGCAGTTAACCTCTCCTGGGAGACTAGCTCTTTTGTTTGCATTTAAGGCTTCCTGTTGCTCTCCAGTCTTAGCTGTGATGCACAACTTTGTGAGCATTTGCGCTTCGAGGCTGAAGTACCAGGGAGAAAACCAGCAGTGTTAGAGGTAAGACCAGCTCCACTAGTGCGTTTGGGATTGGTCCTGCTTCTTGTAGATGTTGGAAGCCAATGCACTTCAACGTGTTTGGGACCCTAGCTTCTGATGGGTAACCAGGAGAGAAGAGAAACTGACAACTGTGTCTTCTCAGTCCCAGTCAGCCTCCATTTAGATATTCATGAGAGCAACCAACACTTCAACTGTATGTGCTTGGACGATAATAGCAGTTTTGTGTGCTGAGCAAACTATATCTTAAAAAAGCTTTCTAAGAATCATCTGTTCAGTTTTCTGTGTGCCTGAGCCTGTCAGCCTGCTGATATACCCAGTAAGTCTGATCATTTGATTGCATTGTACCATTACTTTTTATCTGGAAGACACAGCAGATTTCATGCTCCTTTACTAACGAATTAAATTGGGGTAGAGCAAAATAAAAGTAAAGATTGGTTGCCAGATGAGATGAGTATAATATTGAAATATGGAATCTTAGAGAAAACCAATTTGTTGTTGACGGGAGCAATGGTTTTCAGTCCTGGGCATAGCATTGAGTTCCATGGGAAGAGAGTTTAAGTCATTGACACTAAATGGAGCAATCCATTGTCTTGTTTCTAAAGGGCCCTTTCAGCAGCTCACCAGGCATTTGGGAGACTCTTGCCTGGGTGATCCTTGCTGTTCTCCTTGGGAAGTTTTCTGAGCATTGGCCTCTGCAAGCCTTCCTGGTGCCGGACCCTGCCATTCCTTCTCTAATGCTTAGTCTTAGCAGTGTGCGATTGCTCACATTTCTTGAATTCATACTTAACAATTTGCAAAGGAGATTACGACCTTTCACTATATTCTTAAGACTCCTTAGTTGGGTGGGGTGATGCACACCTTTAATCCCAGCACTCAGGAGGCAGGGAGAGGTGGATCTCTGAGTTCAGGCCAGCCTGGTCTACACAGATTGTTTAGGGACAGTCAGGGCTACACAGAGAAAAAACAATACCACCACCACCATTCCTGCTGGCATAGCTTGTGGCAGAGGATGCCTTCTCTTTGAATGTTCCTTTCCTTCCCTTGGGTGTCTTTTCACTCCCTAAGTCTCTCAAGAGATGCCTTTGTACTCAGCCACTGTCTTTTCATGAAGAAGCCTCCCTTATGCTGGATGATGTCAGCGAAAGAACATATAGGTCTGGGCCTCAGTGGAGCATCTAGCTCAGAAGACAAGCAGCTGCCACACGAGTTAGAATAATTAATGACACAACGGCCAGGTGTGCAGGAACAAACCAGACCTGGGAAGGGGCCAGTGGGATCAGACCTAATGTGTGTCTTGCTTGAGCAGCACTTTCCCCTTTGTGCTTTGTGGAAAGAAAGGGCGTTTAGTCAAAGCTCTTTCCCTCCTGACTCAAAACTGTGGAAGTCATCCTAACCCTGCCTTGTGTAGGACAATTGTCCTCTCTCTGCAGAAATTCAGAGAATGTAGCGAGTACTGTAACCTCACTTGCTTTATGTGGACAGAAGTGCTAGGCTACTCCCAATTTAATGTGCAGCTCTTTTGCACTGCTCACAACTCTCTTCTTCCTACCCTTCCACTACGGTTTTATCGCTCACCCCACTAACTGCTTTCCCTCCAAATCCTTGAAACTGTATAGGATACAGAACTGTTAGAATACACTGCTTTTCTTTCCTCCGCTATTTTATTTTGAGCCTTATTCCAAGTTAGAGAGTAAAGGCTGAAGACCCTGTGAAAGGTACTGAGGCAGAGAGAGCTAATGCTGAGGTAGGGAAGGCTGACATAGATTCTCCAAGAACAAGTTTGGTGATTCAATTTCTCCATCATCCTCCATCTCTGGTGCTTTTCTGTCTCTGGACTACAATGATACCTTCCCTGGCAGGTCACAGATCAGGCAGCCATTGACAGGATGCCAGGGAACGTTCATTCTACATCTTTGTTCCGTTCCCACAGTTTTGTGGCATTGTGAAGGAGGGAAATCCTAAAGCAGATAACAATGCTACAGTACACAACTCAGAATATAAATGTTCGATGATTGGTACTTTATTTTGCTACTTTTTTACTTATTTGAGCAAATACAATGTATTTCTAGATGTTTTCCTGTGGTTGCTCTTCAGTTCTTACTTCCTCAGTATCCTCCCCACCTAACCTTCCATTCATGACCATTTTCAGACTCCAGACTCCCAAGGTTGGAGAGAAAGAGACCGACCTCCTGCCTACTCACTATTGTGTAATTGTCATGAGAGTCTCAGGTATTGAAGAACTGGCTAAATCAGGAGAATGCACTTTCGAATGACATTTGTGCACCCAATAAGGAAAGTGTGTCAGTGAAAACAGCCCAGCAAGCTTCCTTAGGAAGCTGATGCCTGGGCTACTGGGAAATGGTTCTGGGTGGAATCTCACGGTCTAACACATTAACACTCTTGCCTTCCAGTAAATGAATATAAATTAAATTAATTTGAATGGCAAATCTGGAATTTGACCTTGAACTCCCATGTTTCTCCTTTTAAGTGTCATTACTGTAATATATTCAGGTACACACACACACACATACACACACACATACACTCTTAAGAGGTTGTGCCTAGATGAGAAAAGGACTCACTCACTATGGTGTTTTTTTTCATTGCTACCAAGCATGGCTCTCTTCAAGATTGTGTTTATATTATCTTGATAATAAGTATACTTATCCTTTTTGTCTTTGATGTTTCTCGTTGAAAATTTTTTAACATAAATTTTTATTGGTTCTTTGGGAATTTCACATCATGCACTCCAACCCCACTCATTTCCCAGTCCCTCTGTATCTGTCCTTCACCCTTGTAGCATCCCCCACCAAAAAAAACTTAAAAACAAACAATAAAAATAAAATATAAAAATACAAGCAAGAATATTGATTTAAAAACAACAAAAATCTCCAAAACAAAAATAACAAGAAAAAAGCAAACAAGCAGACCCAAAAAAGCACTTTGCCCCGCCATCTTCCCACCTCTGCATCACCTCCTCGTTCTCAGTGGTACTGGGAGCTGCTGCGTGCCATGCCGTAGACCCTCCTGTCCACACAGCTTTAGGTGCAAATGTTCATTGTGTGATGTTTTAAAGGGCGGATTTAAGCATTCAAACTGGCATAGTGCCAGCATTTATAAGCTAAAGTTTTGGAAGATAAACATGGTTAAAGACCCTTGTAATTTTAAGTGTTGTCTATTTTGCCTGCCCTATGCCAGTGCCATTTGCTTTACCTTGCATCTTATTCAAACTGGCTCCTGTCACCTACTCAGCCTGCAGCAAGAGTTCATTGTGTCAGAGCAGAGGTCTGTTAATGCAAGGCAACCCATCTGGAATTCCTGATGTAAACAAGCATCCTCAGGGATACTTAATACTTACTATGCTTGTCAGAGTATCATTCTAACAGTCCATATCTGTACTGTTTCTGAGTGCAATATATAGTTGTTGTCAAAGAACTCATCATGGCATATGTACATCACAATGTGCACCTATTATCAAATAGCCCTTTAAAAAATTAATTAATTAATTAATTAATCACTCTCTTTAAAAAAGTGAATGTGATTTCTCCAACATTTCTGGTCTGAAATGCTGCCACAGTTTTTCTCATGCTGAAGAGAGGAGAGAAGGCAATGATGGTGGCAAGCTTTGGTTTTGACAGCAGCTCCTAACATGGCTTCTTAGCTCCAAACCCAGTGCTGCCTTGGTGGCTCCATTTTCTTGTTCTAATATGATTTGTTTCCCTAATATTTTCTTAGGTGCAGAGAGAGCTAGCGGCTGTTATTGCCATGAAAGCAAGAAAGTCCGGTGAGTAATCCTTCGTGGGCTGGAGGGTGACTGCAACCCTGGGGCTAGTGCGCACTGGGGGCACTTCAGGATGCCTGCTACAGAATGCATAAAAACCATATCTTGAAGCATTTATATTCCAGTCTAAATAGCTAGCATAGGTGTTCTGGAAAACACTTCAAAGTAAAATTTTACTCCTTTCCCCTAATTTATTTCCAATTCTGAGGAAAAATGAAAATTTTTTATAGTTCACTGGAACCAGGGAAGACATAAAAGTCCATTGTGAAAGCAATTAAATTACTTTACATTATGTAATATTGAAGCTGTAAGTCAAACAATCCCACACCGGTTTGGAATTATAATTAATAGAATAGTTATTTATTTAAAGGGGAAAACTTACAGATGACCGTCCCAGACCACAGCCCTCTGCACAATCAGGAAAGGAGCCTAGTGGCCGTAAGCCAGAAAGCAAGCAGAGGTCAGTTGCTGGTTTTTTAAAGAGAGAGAGACCACGCCCCCAATGGGCTGATATCTCAGCAGCTATTGGCTGAAGGAGCGGAAGGAGCTCCTGCAACATAATATGATGACAGGTAGCACCAAATACTATAATGCTATAGTGCTTTGGAGACAGGGTCTGACTGTGTAGCCTTGGGTACCCTGGAATTCTCTCTGTAGACCAGGCTGATCTCAAACGGCCTGCTTCTTGGTGTACTTAAGACAACATTTTTTTTTAAATTTTAGAATGACTTTTCTAAAAATAATTTATTCAATGATATTTCATAGCAAACATTTTTCACAGGACTGGTTATATAGATATGTCCTCATATTTGTAAGCTATAATCTGAAGAAATAATATGCAGAAAGCCAAAGGAGGCTTCCAAATGGACGCTGGGGAACAAAACATTTTCTGCTAAAATCCACTATAAAATGGAGGCTTAGTGAAATGAGAAATGCTTGCTTAGTGCCTTAGGGTTTCTCTTGCTGTGAAAAGGCAGCATGACCACGGCAACGCCTATATACAGTTTTCAGAGGTTCAGTTTACTGCTATCATGGTGGGGAGCATGAGAGCTGGGAGTATGGTGGCTTGCAGGTAGACGTGGTGCTGGAGAATTCTACGTCCTGATCCAAAGGCAACAGGGACACACTTCCTCCAACATGGCCACTTCTACTCCAAATAGACCACACCTCCCGGTAGTGCCACTTCCTTTGAGGACCGCTTTCTTTCAAACCACACTTAGAGCGGGAAATGTTCAGAGGGTGGAGGAACTCGGTGAAGGCGTGACTTGCATGTGGTGACTAGAAGATGAGTTTTTAGCGAGAAAGATCACGACAGTGAACATGAAGATAAATTTGAAGAATAGCCAGAGGGAAAATGGGTTAGCATAAACTGAATGTTCATGTGTTTCTTTCTCTAAAGCACCCTTAAAAGTGTCTTACTTTTCAATTCCTATTTGAATCAAATACATTTTAGTATGGGTACATTTATTATATCCATGTAACTTTGATGAGACCTTGCTGATTAAAGAAAGGCACAGAGACCAGATGCTATGAAGGTGTTAGAAGGCTATAAAGAGCGTCATGAGGGGGGTATGCGCAGAGCTCACTGGCGAACAGCATTAGACAGTGGATATTTGCAGAGGAAGAAGCCAAGCTAGAGAAAGGACACAGTTGAATGACTTTAAGAGGGTCAGAGTAAAGTGACCACATTGATCTTGATCCTGTTGGCAGTAAAGAAGCCAAACTTGAAGTCTGTGTGAGTTGTGGTCGCTGCTGCATCTTTGAGTGTGGAATTTGGCCTTTTAAAGTTTCACTGTAAGTTTGAGAAGGCAAGCAGAGTGACCATTGCCTGAGAAAGAGCAAGAAGGTACAGAGGAAGTAGAGCATGCGGGCTGGCATGTGCCTGCTGTGTTCTAGACATGCAAGGGGGCTGGAGGTGTGTGAGCAAGGTAGAGGTATGGATCGTGAAGCAGAACCTGGACATGTACTTACAGAAGACTTGTGGGAAGTTAGGTGTGTTGCTCCTCACCATCGTAGGAGGTTAGACTGCCTCCCTTTCTAGATTTGTGGAGGTTGGAATCTGAGCACAACTTTACATCTTTTTAGGTTCAGAAGTGATCCCTCACACATACAAGAATAGGGACATAAGTTCACAGTTTTCAGGAAAGTGCTTTTTTTGTCGTTGTTTGTTCGTTGGTACAGACACGATCTTACTATATAGTCCTGACTATCCCAGAATTCTCTGTGTAGACCAAATGCTCTCAGACTCACAGAGATCTACTTGCCTCTGCCTCCCAAATCTAGGGTTAAAGCCATACCATCTGGCTAGGAGAGCATTTTTTTGGAGTATTCTATCATCCGCAGTTCCTTGTCCCTGTCACCTCAGGCTGGAGATTTAGCCACAGGATGTCAGCAGGGATTAAGAGAGAAGGGTGTGCATTGATTGCTTTCTCTTTCTCCTCTTTGTAAGGAGTCTCATGTAGCCTAAAGTGGCCTTGAAAACACTATGTCACTAATTATGGCCAAACCCAGGCTTTGTGTATGCTAGGCAAGCTTCTCTATCAATTGAACTCCATCTACAGACCTTGTATTACTTTCTTTAAGGGTAAGAAAGTAGAGACTGTCTGCTGGGGAGATGGTTTAGTTGGTAAAGTACTTTGCAAACACAGAGCTGAGTTCAGATCCCCAGTAACCACTTAAAAGCTGGGCTTGGTAGCTTGTGCCTGTAATCTCAGTGTGGGGAGGCAGAGATACGCAGATGATTGGAGCTCATTGGGCTGTTGTTCTAGGAGAGTCATGGAGCTCCAGATTCAACAAGAGACTCTGTTTCAATAAGTGAGGAGGGGAACAATTGAAGAGGACACTAGACATTGACCTGCAGCCTATACACATGTATGTACTTTCCCACATGGACATATTCATGTCACACATACACAAAGACACACACATGCACACAGAAAAAGAAAAGGTAAAAGTAGTCCTTAAATTCTTATCATGAGATTATAAAGTAAAATATTCAGCGAAATATATAAAACGGTATGTATTACTTTTCTTTTTCATAATAAAAATAGTTTTTTCTTTCTTGCTATTAGAGCATGCTCATTGAAAGAAATTTTATTATACATTTATGTTTGAAGAAGAAATTGAAAATTGTAAACCAAGCCTGTGCCTTCATTTCCTGGCCACCTGGACCCGAATAATCACACAGAAACTGAATTAATTACAACACTGTTTGGTCAATGTCTCAGGCTTATTATTTAACTAGCTCATACATCTTAAATTAACCCATTTCTATTAATCTGTGTTATCACACCAAGGCCATGGCTTACTGGTGCAGCATGTTACTCCTTCAGCAGCTACATGGTATCTCCTTGATTCCACCTACTCCCTCTGTCTATTTCTGTTTGGATTTCCTTCCTGACTTTACTCTGCTAAGCCATTGGCTGAAACAGCTTTATTCATCAACCACTAAAAGCAGCACATATACATGGGACATCCCACATCAAAAAAAAAAAATCTCCTCTCCTTTCACCAACATCAATATTAATCTTTTTTGTATATATTTCTAGATGTTGTCCTACTAACATATAAATATTGCTACATATTAATAAGATGTTGAGATAATTATAGATTCATACATTTCTAATAAACTATGGGCTTATCCCAAGCACTTTTTAAAAATATATTTATCTTTGAGAATTTCTACATGTATGTGTGTGTTTTGATCAGATCTAGTTCTCCACCTCCAACCTTATGCTCTCCTGTCTGAATTAGCATAGTTTAGCCATTTGCCAACTAAAAACTATCTCAGCTACCTTCAAGGTTGAGAAGTTGTAAATGATGCTGCTTGAACATTTCTGCAGGTTTTGTGGTTAAGTTTTCACTCATTTTAGTTGAACACTAAAAGGTTTGTTTGCTGGGTCTTATATCAGATCATGCTTAATGACACATGGTCTTCTGAAGTTCCTGCATCCACGGTGAGAGTTTCCATTGCCTTGGTCTTCAACTAGCTTGACACTGCTTTAGATGTGGACCCTTCTAATGCTGTGCATTATCTCTACCTTTCCTTTGCCTTTCCTCCTTTGTTGTCTTTTGCAATTTTCTAATGCTTGCCAATGGCGAGCATCTTTTCTTGAGCGTGTTGCTAGCTATATAACTTCTTCAGTGTGATGATCAGTCAGCTTTTCGCCTGACTTTCTAATTTTCGCCAGTTTTCTCATTGGCATGTTCCTTTCCTCACTGTTGAACTTGAAGAAAGAGTCACAATCAAGTATGTCATGTGCAAATATTTTCTCCCATTCTATGGCTTGATTTTTCAATTTTTTGATGGTTCTTTGTATTTTAATACACTTTGTCAATTATTTCTCCCCAGTCATCCTTCCATGCTGTATCTAAAAATGACTATCAAGCCAAAGCCATTTAGATTTCCTCAGGGTGCCAGCTGGCGGTTCTATAGTTTTGTGTTTTTTCTTTGGGGTTGTGTTCCGTTTTGAGTTCTTTTTTGTGATGGGCATAAATAAGGTCTAGATTTCACTTTTCAGTTGACTATCCTGTTGTCTTAGCACTATTTGTTAAGAAAACTTCCTACATTAACTCTCCTTTGTCTAAGATTCTTGCCTGTATTTATGTGGGTCTGTTTAGGGTTCCATTCTGCTCCACTGACCTGGGAGTCTGTTCTTTCATTCATTAAGTACCACACTGTTTTGAGTACGGTAGCTCTGTAGTAAATCTTGAGATTGAAAGTATCAGCCTTCCAACTTTGTTCTTTTTCTTCAATACTGTGTTGCCTCTTCTTGGCTCATCCGCTCTCCATGCAAAATTCCACGTTATCTGATCAGTTTTCATGTTGTGTATCTCTTCTGGCTGACAATTTTTTTCTATGAGGGTTCTATGCCTCCCCCAAGTGTTAATTGAAATGAATGATCTGTGGTGACTGTTTTGTCTCTGCTGTTCAGTTGTCTCGCTCTTTATGTTATTAGTCATGGCTCAGTGATATGAAAAGTGATCAGTGGCCATGAGAATTGAGCAGTACTGCTTCTGGTTTTTCCCCTGGCTTTATTTAAATATGCTTTCTGATTAGAAAACTAATATGAATAAAGAAGATTGTTCCAGAGAAAAAAGGAAGGTAATTCAGTTATAGGCCCCAACCACCACAAATTTGGGAAGCAATCAGGGATAAAAATAACCAACAAGTTGTATGTTGTTATCGTCAAGAATCCTGCTGTCTGACTTGATGCTGAGAGTGGATGGAAAACAGCAGCAGTGAAGCACAGAGAGCCACAAGCTCACTGTGTTGCTTCACTCCTTACCGTTCTCAGCAGGCATTCGGCTGTATGCAGATGCCCGGTAAGGCGTGAGGGGAGTGAGCAAGAGCGAGGACACATTGTCCCTTTCTGTGTTTAAACCATTGTCTGTTTCATAAGTATAACATATTGGTGAATGCACATCTGATAAAGGCAAAGTTATTATTGTGGAGGTAAGAGGTGTTATATAGAGTAATAGCTGCAGATACTTTCTCTGTGAGATTCTTGGTTTTTAGCTGTTGTTTGTTTTTAAAGTTATGTTGCATTTTTATTGTTAAAGGAAAAAGAGAAGAAGGTGGCATATATCTAATACAAAAACAGTATGAAAAGGGAAGTTGGCACATCTGGGGCTGGACAGCAAGAGCTGATTACCCTAGTAGCTTGTGTCTTGCAGTAAGACTACTAATTAGGACTCAGGTGCCATGGTAGATTTATGTCCAACCGCAAAGGATCTTTAACATGAGCATGAATAGGAGAAAGGGTTTCAGTTGCACCTCACCATGCAAACATAAATAAAAGTAACTGCCAATCAATATAGGTTCCATAAATGATTCACGGCTATAGTTAGTAAAAGAATCTACTTTTTCTTTTGTCAGTTTTGAAAAGGCTATTAGGATCTACCTTTAAACAGCTTTCTCCTCTAACAGCTTACTGTAGTGGGTATTAAGATACTGTAAGCTTTGTAAGATTTACAAAATTAACAGATTTTCTTGCACTTCTTTCTTTTCATTGGATGACTTGTTCTAGTGCTAACAGAGGTTGGTTAGTGGTTTAATGAAATGGTTTCTTCCATTTTCTAGGGACTCCATGGCCAGGGCCAGTTGGTTCTCATCCTTAAAAATGTGTATTTAGTTAGCCTCTATTTATGAAGAATCAAAAAGGCTACATTAAGTAAACCTCTTTGGCAGAGTTTAGCTGTCACTCTGCCTGCTTAGCCTGTAGGCAGGCTGTGCAGTCAGAGCACTGTGCACCCACTTCAGGCTGCTGTCTGTGCAGTCAGAGCACTGTGCACCCACTTCAGGCTGCTGTCTGTGCAGTCAGA
>LOEQ01001231.1:46504-61157 GCA_001685075.1 Bramus lutescens
TTAAACATAAAGCAAAGAAAACCAGCCCACAAATCACAATCCCAGAGAACCTAGACAACAATGAGGACCCTAAGAGAGAAATACATAGATCTAATCTTCATGGGAAGTAGAAAAAGACAAGATCTTCTGAGTAAATTGGGAGCATGGGGACCTTGGAGGGGAGGGGAGCAGAGAAAAATGTAGAACTCAATAAAAATCAATAAAAAAATAGTATCTTCAAGAAAATTAAGTGACTACTAAAAAGAATGAAGAACGGGGGGTAGAGGTAGAGAAGGGGCCCTTTGAAGAATCCTGTAGAAGATAAATACAGCTAGGATAGAAATCAGAATAGGGATTCCATCATTTAAAAAAGAATTAAAAATTCAAACACCACAGTATCTATCCATGTCAATATATATCCATAGGGAATCTGAGGCAGCTTACTAAGGTGATACCTGTACATGTGTTTATCACTGTATTATCTATGGTAGCCAGATTATGAAACTAGGTTACTACTCATCAACAGATGGATAAAGAGATGTTAGAAAACACACATGCATGTGCACACACATACACATATGCATTTGTACACACACAAGTGTTCTTCAGCCATAAAGAAGAATAAGGTCACATTATGCCCACTGGTGGAAAAATAGCATGACTGTGGTGGAAATAATCAGCCACTTTCTGACTGGATTTAAATCCCACTCCACAAGACTACCACCATTAAGTGGTCCAAAGCCCATGACTCAATAATAGCAGAGCATTCATATTCTGCAAATAGATGTAGTAATATAATAACCTGACCCTAAGTTCTACCTTTATACCATGGATCATTACCTCACTCAACCCTCATCAGAGAAGCTTCTTTCTGCAGTGAATGATGAAGATGCAGAAACTTGCAACTGCTTAGAATACAGAAAACAGGAGACTGGAATGGCTAGCTCTAAATGGTATCTCTATAGCTTAGTCCTACCCTCCAGGATCAGGGGTCATTGTGGAGTCTGCAGGGAAATGGGATTTGCTGGCTCTGACAGTGCATTTTCACAGATGAATACAGTGGCTATGACTGTATGCATACAACCTGTACAAGATCAACAAAAATCCTAGCATGTATAGTGGAAAGGGTTCTTGAAGTCCTATTCTGTTGCAAGGGGAGGGCCGCTTGTTTGTCCCAGCCGCCAAGAACTGGAATAAAAACAAGAAACTATATTGATTAAAACACTGTTTGGCCCATTAGCTTTAACTTCTTATTGGCTAACTCTTACATCTTAGTTTAACCCATTTCTATTAAACTGTATTGCCATGTGGCAGTGGCTTACCAGCTAAGTTTCGGCAGCATGTCTTACTCTGGTGGCAGATCCGTGACATCTCTCTGACTCTGCCTCCTTTCTCCCAGCATGCCATTTAGTTTTCCCCATCTACCTAAGTTCTGCCCTATCAACAGGCCAAGACAGTTTATTCATTAACCAATGAAAGCAACACATCAACAGAAGGACCTCCCACACCATTTCCCCTGCTGAGGGCTGCTAGGGGACTCTATTTACTTCACTGGTGGATCCCCTGAAAGGCTGCCGTGTTCTTGTAGACAGCCCTACATCCATGTACACACAGGCAGCCGTAAATGGATTCAGTGGGTCTTTTAAGAAGAGCACATAAATTTGGGAGGGAAAGTGATTGTAGGGATAAGGGAGGAATTGAAGAGGAGAGAATGGGGGTGGATTTAGTCAAAATATGTTACATGCATGTATAAGAACCTCAAGCACTTAAAATGTTAATAAACAAAAAAGGAAATGCATAAAAGTGGAGATAATCATATTGAAGACAGGAATGACATGTCTTCCTCACATGTAGCATCTAGACATGAAAATAAAAGGACACTATTTGGGGAAGGGAGGCGATAAGAAAGGGTAATGGGGATGTGAATATTTGTATGTAAAGTGTGTAAAGTATAATGATGGTGATTTTATACAATTAATATATGCTAATGTGGATTTTTTACTGTAAACCCTTAGTTAATAAGGGTGTTCCATGGAGATATGACCTGTTTTCTTTCTAGCTTATTGTCTTAAAGGCATGATTATGTAGCTGTGAAAACAAACCAAGGGACTCCAACTTGGTCCTAGTTATCCAGGCATATGACTTAGTGACTTCCAGAGGCTCGTTTCTGATTCTGTGAAATGGAACTCATAGCACATGCCCCTGGGCTTGTTGGTAGGGTCAGTGACATAGCATAAAGTACATGGCTTTTGCTGGCCTAGTTAGGCCTCAAAACCATCTTTCTTTTACAAGCTTAGATAATTCTTTGGGACTTAATTCCCAGGAGAAATTATATAGAGTAACCGAGTGCTTTGGGATCCTTTAAAGTGAACGTATCTGGCCGTTATCTGCACCATAACAGACTGGTCTCCATCTGTCTCCTAGCCAGAACACATCCTGGAAAGAAACTTCAAAGGGGCCAAATTGTTCTGTCTCTCATGAAAAATATAGAAAATAAAATATCGTAACCAAGGGTTGCTTGATTTTTGTTTTTTCTAAAACTTGAATGAAGCACAAGTCATCTTCGCATTAAAATCAAACCTTTTCCCTCCTAATACATTTCTGATGCATAGCAAGAAAAGTTACTTGCATGGATCAGGTCCAGATTACCTCTTCGTTGCCTTGGCCAGTTGGGTGAATATTTATACTCTCTTTGAGCGCCTGATATATAATACTCTTTGTTCTAGTGACATTATCATTTTTTCTGTTGAATAATTTTTCCACTAACTGAACTTATTAAATCTTACTTAAAAGTAAACACTGTTAAAACCCCTTATGAAGTAAAAGAAAATGAAGTTTAGAGAGTCTTGGCTGAGAGACAAAGACCTGAGAACCAAGTGAATGAAGCAGCAAGAAAGCTGTCCTTGGAGCTGAAGCCTGCAGTCAAGTGTGCAGTGTGGAACACACGCTGGTTATGCTGTGGCTCAAGGGAAGCTGCTCAACTCCTGGTGCAGCATCCTCACTGCCTAGCATTGTCTTGATGATTCTGTCTCCCTGCACTGGAAAGCCATGGAAGATTAAGTTCTCATGGCTCTAATTTTTAGACCCTAAACTCTTGTTAGATAACCCAGATCCACTCTTGTGTGGAACATTATCAGTATCCCCCACTCTTATGTGGAGCATTATCCGTACCCCCACTGTTGCGTGGAGCACTATCAGTACCCCCACTCTTGCGTGGAGCACTATCAGTACCCTCACTCTTGCCTGGAGCACTATCAGTACCCCCACTCTTGCGTGGCGCACTATCAGTACCCTCACTCTTGCCTGGAGCACTATCAGTACCCTCACTCTTGCGTGGAGCACTATCTGTACCCCTACTCTTGTGTGGAGCACTATCGGTACCCCCACTCTTGTGTGGAGCATTATCAGTACCCCCACTCTTGTTACATGGAACACTATCAGTACCCCCACTCTTGTGTGGAGCACTATCCGTACCCCCACTCTTGCGTGGAGCACTATCGTACCCCCACTCTTGTTGCGTGGAGCACTATCGGTACCCCCACTCTTGTGTGGAGCACTATTGCTACCCCCACTCTTGTGTGGAGCACTATTGCTACCCCCACTCTTGTGTGGAGCATTATCGGTACCCCCACTCTTGTGTGGAGCACTATCCATACCCCCACTCTTGCGTGGAGCACTATCCGTACCCCCACTCTTGCTTCCTTTATTTTAGCCTCACTCTTGTTCATTTTCAACAACTTAGTTTGTAGAACATTTTGACACTGAGACCCGAGTACTTAAGCTGTCTCCTTCACTGGTTTCCTGTACCATTCTAGAACTATTTATCCTCTTCGGGGTTCAGCTTTTTCATCTGTTAGATGAGGATATTCTTAAGAGTGCTTGGAAACAGACTGAAGAGAGGGCCAGACCTTCCCCTGCCCTAGAACCTCATGAGGATATCAAGAACCCACAAGGCAGCTCCACCAGCTGGCAGCTTGTTAGCCTGGGGATCCCACCCCACACACCTGCCACAGTAGTTTTTCTGTAGTTGATGTCATGCTGTGTAAAATGGAAAGATTCAATGTGTGATTGGCAATGAGGGCCTGAGCCTCACAGGGTTGCAGGAATAGAAACCCAGATTGGTGAATAGTCCGCATTGTGATGCAGATTGAACCCACAGGAGCAGATGTGATCACTGAGGAAAGAGGCAAAGAGAGGAGAGCCCAGGGCAAGCTTTCAGGATGAAGAAGGACCTAGAAAGGAGCATTTGAAATGATTAGCACCACCATCAGCTGGAAAGCTAGCAAAACATGGATGTATGATCCCTGGTCAGCATTGAGGTGTGTAGGGTGAATCCAGACTCAAACACCCTGCCATGTGCAGGGCACCAGACTGTAGATATTGACCACTAATCTTCAATTTCAACACTAAAATAAACACTGTCACTAATGTAGTCACAATCTGCGACTGCTTTTCTTATTTTTATAGATAAGGAAGGATTTGAGCATTTGGAAGTGGCTGTCGAGTGTTGGCAATGTGTGCACATGTTGCTGCAGCTGCTACCCTGCCACTTCACACAGAGCTCCTTGCTGAATGTGCAGGGTGTGCTGTGGAGGGGCTTCCTAAAACAATATTATGAGACCTCGGCAGGATGGTACAAAACAACAGCTGATGGTTTACATAAAGAGGAACCGGGTCCTGCCTGCTGCGGCTGGAAACTCTGTGGTGCTTTCCTGCCTTCTGTTTGTCCACAGTCCACAGAACATGCGAAGAACCCCACCTCCATCCATATACATGCTCCCACCTGTGAAAAATACCAGTTCTAATACAATTTGATCTTAACTACTTTTCAAATTTTTCATTGCATTCTGCCCTCTTTCACTGAAGAGGGAAAGAACTGAAAAGAAATTCATCCCAAGATTAACATGAGTGATACATGGTATCACTGGCCAGTAAAGCCGGCACCCAAGAAGTAGAGGCAACAGGAGAGCCTGAGCTACAGCCAGACTATTTCAGAAAAACAGAACACCAAGAATGGCTTACAGTTTGGCTGGCTCTGTTTAGGAGAAGATGCCGCATATGTGAGGGATTCTCCTGTTGCCACACCTTAAACTCTGCCTAGTGTTCTGTAAATTATCTTTCTTAATTATCTTTTCTGACTATTCACAAGCAACTTGAAAAGCTGAATTTCTGTCATCAGGTAAAGTTTTCTTTGACTTGTCAATTCTTTATAAACAAACCACAAACGAACAGCTTTTACAAGAAGTACGAAATGCGCCAACCGTAATGCGCTCTTCTTGTATGTTCAGTGCTCCGCATGAGCGTTGGTCTCCACTTTACAAAGTCGTCGAGGACATCTTCAGTAAGCATCACATTTAAAGAACACTGCTTGTCATCGCAGGATCAGCAGGACAACACAGGAACACTCCTGTGACTGAGAGGCCAGCCTGGCAGTCTCTCTTTGGGGCCATCAGGCAGCACCCAAATCATGACACAGCAACTTAATATTATTTATGAATGCGTGGCCTTATCTTATGCTTATCCCACTAGCTCTTACGACTTAATCTAGCCTGTTTCTCTTCATCTATGTTTTGCCTCGGGGATTTTTACCTTTCTTTCATTCTGTATGTCCTACTCTGTGTCTATCTGGTGGACTGACTCCAGGCTCCTCCCTCTCTTCTCCCTTGTTCTAGCTATTGGCCATTCAGTTTTGTTTTGTTTTGTTTCTGGTTGTTGTTTTTTGTTTTGTTTTTTGTTGTTTTTTTCAAGACAGGGTTTCTCTGTAGGTTTGGTGCCTGTTCTGGAACTAGCTCTTGTAGTCCAGGCTGGCCTTGAACTCACAGAGACCCGCCTGCCTCTGCCTCCCAAGTGCTGGGCCATTCAGCTTTATATTAGACCAATCATGTGCTTCAGGCAGGTAAGGTTACATAATTAAACACACATCATTACATAATTAAACAAATACAAAACATCTTTACATAGTTAAACAAATGCAGCACACCTTTACATAGTTAAAGCAATATCACACAATAGCTTAGTAAATATTAGACCAGCTAGGGAACTGTGACAAGAGTCTGTCTCAAACAATAAATAAAAAAAATTAAAAAAACGAAAGGCTACCTGTTATATTTTGATTTAAGTAATATTAATGGAGTCATTAGGAGAGTTTCCTTAGTACCCATCATGGCAAGTTGTTGGGAGAGAAAATTTGTTCCACGGGACTTGGGAGATGTCTCAGTGGTTTGGTTAAAAATACTGATTCCCCTTTTGGAGAACACTAGTTGGGTCCCTATCACCCAAATGGTTGCTCACAACTGACTATATCTAGTTCTAGGGGATGTTACACCTCTTCTTGCCTCCAAAGGCATCAGACATGTATGTGGTGTGTATACATCTATGTAGGCAAAACAAGGAAGGGAGGGAGGGAGGAAGGGAGGAAGGAACTTGTTCTGGGGATATAGAGCACTATCTTTCTGGGCCAGGGTTACCTCACTCAGTACACTGTTTTCCCATTCTTTTGCTTACTCACAAATATAACAGTTTGGTTTTTCTGTACAGTTGAATAAAATCCCACTGTGTATAGATACTACATTTTCATTATCCATTCATCAGTTGAAGGACATTTAGGTTGTTTCCATTTCCTGGATATTTTGAATAAAGCAGCAATGAATAAGGCTGAGCAAGTAGCTGGAGAGCAGGTTATCGAGTCCTTTGGTCATGTGCTCAGGAGTGGTGAACCTGAGTCGTGTAGTAGACCTATCTGCTTTAGTTTTCTGGGGATTTTCCACAACAGTCTCCATCCTGCCTGCACTAGTTTACAATCCCACGAAGGGTCCCTTTCCTCACGTGCTGATATAATGAGAACACCAATCAGCATGCCAGTATGGATGGGTAAGATTTCACAAGCCCCTACCTAAGACAAACAGCTGCAGGCAGTTAAATAGCTGCAGAGAAAATTGCCTTTCTCTAGGGATGACCCCCAGATGGGTTATCCAAGCCATAAACACAATAAACATAAATACAAGCAGCACTAAATAGACTCTGTGTGTGTGTGCACGCGCGCACGCGCAATAGTGAGGCGGTCAGGAATTGGAGAAGTTGGGGGGCATGTGGGAGGAGATGGAGAGAGTAAGGAAGGCTGAGAATGATAATAAGCACAGTGCTTAGGCATGAAGATCTGAAAGAAAAGATAAAAGGAAGAACTACAGTGCTATCGAGGCAGGCCGGTGAAGCCTTGGAAGCTGTCAGCTCTAGAGCTCTGAGCTCCCTCCTGGCTGATTTACAAACAGATGCATTTAAACTAAGTACTCTTATGTGAACTAGTAGTAAGTAGTTTGCATATACTGTTCTCATGTGGCCTCTAACATTCACTATTCAAAGTCCAGACTCTGAGTCTTATACTTGTCTTTTTGTTGTGCTGAAAGTTATTTTTAAAGACTGGCTCTTGCTTTAGATTCTGTGTGTGGAGAGATAAGGGGATGGTTTGTGTTGGCAGAAGGTGAGGCTTCTAGCCTCCCTGCTCCCAGAAGTGTCATTCCTATGAGCACGTCCTGCTGGAGGGAACTGTCCCAGAATCAATATTTGCCTAGAAACTCTCCTCCAACCTACCCTTATTAGATCAGATGAGAGAAAAATTGAACTCAGAATCTAAACAACTGCCTGCCTCTTCCTCCTCTTGCCACTGATGTCATTGTTAGGACAGATGAAGAGATAAGAGAGAAGTTGCCTCCTAATATATTTTTTGACATTAATGTATATATTGTAGGCTCAGTAGAAAGTTCCAGTTACATATTTCATATGCATGATTTCCTGGGGTGAACATAAATCCTTGAAAGTCTAGAACAAATAAGTTTTGTTCTCGTATGTGAACCATAGTCTAAATGCATCCTCAGAGTTATTATTCAGTGGTTTTTTTCTTTAAAAAACAAAGATTGTTTAGATGCTGGATTAGGACGTTCTCTTTTCTTTATACTCCAATATATAGATGTAGACAGTCTGGTTGCCCTTGAGTGAGTCTCCCTCTGTTATTTAAGTGTAATAACAGACAGTGGATATCAACATCTCTAAAGATGGGAGAGTACGTGTGGTGGTGTTGATAAAGACAAATGGCAAGGTACACTTAAAGCCCTAGGCACAAATCCTGGCATGAATGAATGAATGAGTAAATGAATGTAATGTTGCTACTGGGGACAAACTCATCTGTTTTTCTTGTATGCTCATCTATTCTTCCTTGATTCTACTTCTTTGTATTAAGAACTCTCTGGAGCTGGGCATGAGGCACACACCTTTAGTGCCGGTACTCAGGAGGTAAAGGTGGATATATCTTTTGTGAGCTTGAGGCCAGGATAGTCTACAAAGTTAGTTCCAAGACAGCCAAGGCTACACAGAGAAACACTGTCTCGAAACCTCCTCTGCTTAAAAAACTATTCCTCTGTGTGTGTGTGTGTGTGTCCTCTCCTCTCTCTCTCTCTCTCTCTCTCTCTCTCGTGTGTGTGCGCACACACACAAACTTTCTAAAAACATCAGTATTAGCTCTGCCTGACATAAAAAAATCAGTTCATATGCATTACCCTAATGTTCTGTATCTTAGTTGAATTAGATGAGTAAAAGAAACACCTAGGCCCCAGGACATGGTTTCAAAAAAGAATGACTTTATTAACTAAAATATTTCAAACTTTTATTTTCTTTATTATTAATCAAAAGTAAAGGTTTGAGGAATGAAAGAAAATAAGTAAATCACAAATTAAATGCCCACAGTCCTCTGTAACAATCTTTCTCAAATGTAGTTAGACTTTCTTTTGTGGGGCCACTACCTCCCAATAATGACAAGGAGACTTATTATTAATTATGAAAGCTTGGGCTTAGCTTGGGCTTTTTTCCAGCTAGTTTTTATAACATAAATTAACCCATCTCTGTTAATTAACATTCGGTCACGTGGCTTGGTTACCTCTGTTGTGTGCCATGTCTAACTTCTTCAGAGTCTAGCAAAGTCTGTGTACCTAGATCCCGCCTTCTCTTACCTCTCCCCAGAAATCCCACCTATCCTCTTCTGCCTGGCTGTTGACCATTCATCTCTTTACTAAACCAGTCAGAAGGCACCATAGGCAGAGACACGTCTTTACGGTGTACACCAGTATTGTACAACAATCTTCATGTAAAAGAAGCTTCCATTCATGTGCATTAGTTTGCTCACCGGATGAAACTTTATATGGAAATTCATTCAATTAAGCAGAATTACTGCTTTTGGGGGTCGGTTACCTTTTTAAGAGGAGTTGAAGCCGTTTTTCTAAATTATTTTTCCTTTCCTGGTCTCTGCTAGTGTTTATTTTTGTGTCTTTAAATTTCCTCCTAAGTGGCCCACAGGAGCAATAGGGGACCTGTTTTAAACAAGCACGAATGGGAACCTTTGCTGAAAATGGGGGCAAAGCCTCTTTCTACTTCCACTGTCCCTGCCGTGCTAAGCTGGTAGGAGTGATCTTAGTTATCTGGGTAGTTTAATAGGGGAACTACGCTCCCTCCTTTCATGAGTAGTTAAAAGATGTAGCTTACTGTAGTCTGTAAGTCAGTGGTGTAAGTAGAACCCTTCTGAGCACTTGGCAATGCCTTGGTCATCCTTATTCACTTTTACGGGGCATACTGTACGCTGAGCTCCAGAGGTGTGCCTCATAGCAAGTATCACACAGCGGGCACAAAAGTCATACACAAGCAAAAGCACACAAAATGATAATCTAAAAACTGCTAAGTAGAAAGTGTGATATTTATAAGTCCACGGTAAGAGAGTCCATGGGTGCAGTTAGGGTACAAGGTTGTATCCTTGTCACTTTGATGGAGAGGGCAGAAGAATGAGGATCATCACTGACGGCGGATGCCCATCATCTCTTTCCCGAGGCTCCCTCCTAGACTCAATTCATTGTCAGGTGGGGTCGTTCTGTCAGAGTACAGCCCAAGCCCTCCACCTCTCTTGTTCTCTTTGCTGCTGCCTCCCTGACCTAAGTTGTCCCATTTCTAAGGAAGCCCACTGCAGCCGTCTCCTGACTGGCCTCTCTATTTCTTTTTGCTGCTATGGTATCTTTTATCATCCACAAACAAGTTAACAGACATTGAGGACATATGCATCAAAGGATACAGACTCTTCAGTGGTTTACCATGTTTTCTGGCTCAAGTCTAAATGTACTGTGGTCTGTACTGTCTCTTGGTTTGTCATGTATCACTATGTCCTGCAGTGAGTGATTAGCTCGACCTTAAGTCTCATCCCAAATATGATTATTCTGAGAAGCAAAGCACCCATGTCCTCCTGGCTTGCATGATCCCCACAGAGAGTCTGCTGCATTTTCATAGTTGTATTTGTATGACTTTTCATTTTACCTTAGTTAAAAGATTCAACTGCTGTCTTAGGGTTTTTTTTTTCTGTGAAAAAATACCATGATCATGCAACTTTTTTAAGGAAAGCATTTAATTGGATGACTCACTCACAATTTCAGAGTTCAGTCCATTATCATCATGGTGGGGAGCATGGCGGCATGCAGGCAGATGTGGTGCTGGAACAATAGCTGAGAGTTTGGCATCTTTCAAGCAACAGGAACTTGACTGATCTACACACTGAGGGAAGCATGAGCAAAAGAGACCTCAAGGCCCGCCCCCATAGTGACACACTTCCCTTAATAAGGCCATGCCTCCTAATAGTGCCACTTTCTTTGGGGGCCATTTTCTTCCAAACCACCACATTCCACTCTCTGGCCCTCAAAGGTAAAATGTGTTTAGTCCAACTTCAAAAGTTCCCATAGTCTATCATAGTCTCTACATTTTAAAGTCCAAAGTTGAAAGTCTCTTCTGAGATTCATGCAATCTCTTAACTGTAATCCCCTATAAAATGAGAATAAAAAAGCAAAAAACATTTCCAACATATAATGGCATAAGATATACATTACCATGATTATAGAACATAGGGAAGGGAGTTTAGTGAGGAAATACTAGACCAAAGCAAGACTAAAAACCAGCTGGGCAAACTCCAAACTCTGCATCTCCGTGTCTGATGTCCAAACACTCTTCAGATCTCCAATTCTGCTTAGATTTGACTGTAACACACTTCTTTCCCTTTGGCTGCTAACTCCCTGTTAGCAGCTTTCCTCTGCAGATATGTCACAACTCTGGCATCTCCGCCACCTTGGTTCTCTAAGGCAAGTCAGGCTTCAACTTCATGGCTTCATGTACTGACCTCTCTACTAAGCCTCCATTCAGGGACTTCTCTGATACATACCTGGCCTCAGCGGCTTTATACCATAACTCCTTTCTTCTGTCCTTAACTCTAAAGCCAGAACCACAAGGCCAAAACTGCAAAGTTCTGCTGTTTACTGGTACTGGAATGTGCCCTCCCCCTTGTTCAATTACATCTTCACCAGCATTTTCTTTCACTGCCTAAAGTTGGCTGTCCAGAAACTCGCTCTGTAGATCAGGCTACCTCAGACTCAGAGATCCACCAGCCTCTGTTTTCTCAATGCTAGGATTAATGGTGTGCACTGCCACACTGGGTTCTAAACTTTTCTTCAGTTCCTTTTCACAATTTGGAAACTTAACTGGGTGGGATTTGCCCTGAGGTCTTATTCACTTTATCTGTTCAATGTTATCCTTGAGCAACATTCCACATTCTGGTACCCTTTTTCTCCTCAAATGTTTTTCCTTGCTCACCTTGTTCCTTTAATTTTAAATCTTCATTACAGTAACCACTAATATCCATACAACAGAGTCTCTACGAGGCTATTTTGAGATTTTTTTCTGCCAACAGAATTAATTCAAAACTCTTCACTTTAGCCTCAGGCAGACTCTTTGAACAAGGGCAAAAGGCAACCACTTCTTTACCAAAATATCACAAGAACACTCTCTAGGCGACATACTAAAACTCTTCTCTGAAACCTCCTGAGTGTGCACCCCCATAGTTCAAATAATTCTCAGCACCACTGTCTTCCATGTTCCTACTAGTATGACCCATTAAGCAGGGCTTAAAGCATTCCACTGCTTTTCTAACTCAAAGTACCAAAGTCTAAATTCCTCCAAACAAACGCATGGTCAGGCCCATCACAACAATACCCCCAGTCTCTGGTACCAACTTTGTCTTTGTCAGGGTTTTTATTGCTGTGAAGAGACACCCTGACCATGATAACTCTTACAAAGAGAACATTTAATTGGGGTGGCTCGCTTACAGTTTCAGAGTTTCCACTATCATCATGATGTGGCCTGCAGGCAGAAGTGGTGCTGGAATGGCTTAGAGTCCTATATGTCTCAGGCAACAGGAAGTCTATGACTACTGTGGGAAGCTTGAGCAGAAGAGACATCAAGGCCTGCTCCCACAATGACACACTTTCTCCATTAAGGCCACATTTCCTAATAGTGCCACTCCTTTTGAGGATCAATTTTTTCAAACCACTACAATCACGTTGACTTACTCTGTGTGTGTGTGTGTGTGTGTGTGTGTGTGTGTGAGTTTGTACGTGTTGGGGGAGCTGTGGGGATTGCTTATGACATGGTGTTCATGTGGAAATCAGAAAAAAGCCTGCAGGACCCACTCCCTTCCTCGGGTTGAAGGAGACTTTATGTAGTTAGCCATTCCCCAGCCCTCACTGCATCCTACATTATTCTTGTAGCTGTAACTGACTGTGTACCCAGATAATATGTATACTTCATGGGGTGTATCTGTCTTGTTTTTGAGCAAAATGCCAATGCCATGTACAGAGTAGGCACTCAGCACACACTTGTTATTAGTTGTACAACAAAGTTGTCCATGCTGAAAAGTTGCGCAGTTGTCAAACTTGGATCAGGGTTGCATATGTTATATTTTTTATTGAGTATCTGTGAGAGTAGAGATTCCAAAGAAGCTGGTGAGTGTGAAGAATCCTGTTGACAGTGAGCAGACATCTAAGATAAGGAATGCACAGGCCACGTGTGGCACTTGTATTTATGTCTTTGAGACTGATTACTTTAGCAGTTGCACCATGCTGAATTAAATGAAGAGGCTGGAACCAGGTCCTCATGGGGGAGGTTGTGGTAGCAGTGAGGAGAGGGCCGTAAAATGCTTGACAGGGAGGTCCAGAGGAAAGGACGAAGTGGACACAGGATTCTAGAGTTTGGAATTTTGTGGTGGCAATGCACCCAGTAACTGAGCCATAAAGTATCATTTCCTTTGTAATAAAATTTATCGAGCCATCCAGAGCACGACTTACACACGCACGCATGTGTGCAGAGTTACACTCCTAGTTACTTGGGAAGTTGAGGTAGGAGGAGCTACTCAAGGCTTATCTTGATACCTTAGTCAGATGCTGTTTCAACTTAAAAAATAAAAATAAAAAGAGTGAATGACCTGTGAACACAGCTCAGCAGTAGAATGTGAAGCCCCTGGTTCAGTCCTCCATTAAAAAACAATAATTTAACGATTCTTCTCATTGAAACTGAATAGACACCCTTACTATACCTGGAGTTCCTTTGGTAAAGCACAGTACTGAAAGGATGATGTCAGGACGTGAAGGGATGGAGAGAAGAACTGGAATTAAAATTCCACTGGCATTGGTTTAGTAAATGAGGTAAGGTGCATGGCAGACACCATGTGACAGGTAGCCTTCCATGCAAATAGCAAATGGTGCTGCTGTGTTTTCATTTTATGAGTCCATTTATCCCTGACAAGTTGTTGTCTGGAAAAAATTGCCTGAGATATTTTCTTATGATGCCATTTGTGTGTGTCTTTACTTTTAAAGCAGTTGAAGAAGATGATGGAAACACCACCAAGCATGTAATCTTGACAGAGGCTAAGGATGCTCCCAATCCTCAGGTATGATGCGGTCTGCCGCAGTGTGCATCTTTCTCGGACGTGGGTGGTTGGTTAGGTCCCAAATGAGGCAGATTTGCTTTGCGTGTCCTGTTATTGCTCATTTTTATGGGAATAAACTGCTTTGTTTTGACAAAGGCATTTCCAAAGAAAGACCCTAAATTGTTCACACAGAACTCCTCCTGTATCTGGGATGTTACTCTCTGTAATTTAATTACTCACTGTTCAAACATATTAAATAGAAAGTTCCCTCAAATAAGCAATTCACATGTTTTAAATTGTGTGTCACTCTGAGCAGTGTAGCTCCATCCTACCCAGGATGCAAAATATTTTTTTTGTTCAAAGTATCCATACTGTGTGCACGTCCTTCGATTAGTAACTAGAGAGCTGTTTACCAGCTCAACATCCTGGGTATTGCAGGGCTTCTTCAATTCGTCCTTCCAGGGTAGCCTGATAGATGCCTACATCACTCATCTCATCTCTTACCAGTTCTATCATCCCGCATCAACACAAAAAGGGTGACTGTTACATTTTGAAAAAGAAAAAGACCATTTCCTATAGTATATTGAGTTAGTTGTTGTCTCTTGTTATTATTTAGTGTTGTTAATCTCTTACAATGCTTAATGTATAAGCAGAAATGTATCATATGTATGTAAATGTAGGGAGTTCAGTACTATTTGTAGTTTTAGGACTCACTGGGGATCTTAAGGTGTGTCTTCTTTGGATAAATGGTGACTACTGCATAATG
Source organism: Bramus lutescens (assembly GCA_001685075.1). NCBI lineage: Eukaryota > Metazoa > Chordata > Mammalia > Rodentia > Cricetidae > Bramus > Bramus lutescens. The sequence goes on from LOEQ01001231.1 coordinate 61,024, forward strand.
TTTGATAGAGGACATACACTTCTTTCTCTCTTTTCTCTCCCTCCCTTCCTTGATAGGTAGATAGGAAAGTAGGTAGGTAAGTACATAGATGGATGGATGGATGGATGGATGGATGGATGGATGGATGGATGGAT
>LOEQ01001231.1:67420-78977 GCA_001685075.1 Bramus lutescens
GAGTAAATTGGGAGCATGGGGACCATGGGAGAGGGTAGAAGAGGAGGGGAGAGGCAGGGAGGAGAGTAGAGAAAAATGTAGAGCTCAATAAAAATCAATAAAAAAATACATTATCCTTGCTTTGGGAAAAATATACTGACTAGTGTCACCTCACGGGGTTACATTTTTAAAAAACTTTTTATTGCAAACAGTTTTTTTGTGCACTCTATTCTGATTCCAGTACCCTCTAACCCCCACCAGCTCCTCTAAGATCTTCCTCTGCCTTCCCTCCCATCTAAATTCACATCCTTTCTGTCTCTCCTTTAAAAGCAAGACAAATGGGCAGACAGTGGTGGCTCATGTCTTTAGTCCCAGCTCTCAGGAAACAGAGGCAGGTGGATCTCTGTGAGTTTGAGACCAGTCTAGCACAAAACAACTTCTAGGACAGCCAGAGAAACTCTGTCTCAGAAAACAAAACAAAACAAAATAAAGTCATCTAATGAATAATAATAAAATAAGATAAAGCAAAACCAAGTAAACCAGAATACAAACAAACAGAAGAAAAAGCACAAGGAACATATAGACAGGTGCAAAAACACACACAGTACTGTACACAAGATTCCCATAGAACATATAGATAGATGCAAAGACACACACGGTCCTGTACACAAGACTCCTGTAGAACATAGATACAAAGACACACACGGTCCTGTACACAAGATTCCTGTAGAACATAGATACAAAGACACACACAGTCTTGTACACAAGATTCCCGTAGAAACCAAAAAGTGGAAGCCATAATTTATGTGCAAAGGATCTGTAATGTTTCTTTTAAAATGTCTTGTCAAAACATTGTAAGACAAAGGACCGGCAAAGTTAATGTTGAGTTATTTTTGTGTTGACCATCTGCTGCTAGGCATGAGACCTGCCCTTAATAGTAGTTTGTATCTCCTGTGAGAGTCCACTGAAAAGAACTAATTCTTCATTTGCAAGTGGTTATCAAGTGGAGATAGTTTCTGAGGTAGCGATGGGGGCTTGTGCCCGTTTCTGTCTTCTGAAATCCCATCTGGTGCAGCCCCATGCTGGCCCTGTGCGTGCTGCTACAGTCTCTGCCTTCATCGGTCCTGCTGGGTTTAGAATTCCTTGTTTCCTTGCTGACCTCCATCCTTTGGTTTTTATGGTCTTTCTGCCTTTTCTTGCACAGAGTTCCCTGAGCTCTGAGGAGGAGGGATTTGATACAGACATCCCATTTAGTACTATAAACTTCTTATATAGCCTGGAAGGAGACTATGTGGTTGGATCCTGCTCCTCTCTGACCTGTTTTGTCCTACCGGGATGATATTCTCTTTCTTGGCCCTTCAGCATGCCAGGCACACCAAGCCTCAGGGTCCTTGTTCTTCTGCTTAGAACACACTTCCTTGGGAATTGACATCTTTTCTTTGATCCTTTAAGGTCATCTTCTTAGAAAACCTCCTGATTCTGTGCTGACCTCTAACATGAGGAGTGACCCCTCATGTTTTCCTGTCATTTACCACCTTGTATTTCTTTTTTTTTTTTATGTTACAGACGCTTCTTCCTACAATGAATGTACACTCCAGGGACATGAGAGACTTCAGGGAATTTAAATCTGTAACTTTAGAATTTATTGTGGGTAGTTATCAAGTAAAATCTATTGAATGAATGCATAAGATAAAATAGATAACCAGAGATATGGATCTGGAGAATATTAAATGATGTTGCAATAAAATTGTTTACTACTAGAAAGACTGTGTTATTGGATAAGAGATAGCCCGTGTTCAAGTTGCTTTAAAAGGCAGTACTATGCTCGTGGACTGATATGAAATAACTTCAAGAGTTATCTGGTGCGGTTTGGGACTTCCCAGCAGCTGGGCTGTCCACCATGTACAGGATGTCTTAAGATAAACTGAGGCCCTTATCCAAGGAAACTTAGGAAAGAAACTAAAACTATCACTTGTGAGGAATGTTATAAGCTTAAACCTCATGCTGGGAGAATTCTGCTTGCTGCCCTCTAGGGGTCCATGATGGCTACTTGGAGAATTTCTTCAGAGCCCTTGGGAATGAAGTTGTAGTTGTTGCTTTGCACGTCTGTTTTTATTTTCTTGATGCCATTTGATAGTATGGGTGCTTTCACATTAGCCTTTGAGACAACGAAGCTCACCAGGCAGTGGTGCCACACGCCTTTAATCCCAGAATTTGGGAGTCAGAGGCAGACATACTTTCGTGAGTTTGAGGCCAGCCTGGTCTACAGAGTGAGTTCTAGAACAGCCAGAGCTGTTACACAGAGAAACCCTGTCTCGAGTGTTGGGGGCTGCGGGGGCAGGGGGCAGCGAACATGAAATTTGAGTGCTCTTGCAAGCTGTGTCCCCATATTTGGTCTCATTACAGAGTATATTTAAATCCTGTAGAATTATTTTGGGTAAATAAAGATTCAGTGGTTTTGACTAACTCTGCCAATCTAACTTCAGGTTTCTTTATTAGATCATGCCTTGGTATGTTTGTGTGAACCATTTAGGAAAGAATTTGAGTAGAAATAGTTTAGAATCTCTGCGTTAGAATGACCTTTTTTTTTTCTGTTCCAAGCTCCTAGATTTACCTCCTTCCTATTATCACTACTTAAGCCCCTCAATATATAAAGAATACATGATGCTTGGTGGGTTGCAAATTCTCAGGAGTACTGACATTGTTTTACTCACAACCTTATAGTAATTTTCCAGTTGTGGAAAAAAAAAGGTTATCCCATAATCTTCTTGCCAACTGTGTTTGTCCGTGGAATGATCCACTCACGCTGAAGAACTGGGAGCTGTAGATTGTTATTTTTAGGACTCTATCACTTCACCCTTTTTGCCAGAATGGTTCCTGGCTAACTTTCCCATGAATTTTTAACCTTTTGCTGGGCTTTGCTTATGTAACAGGAAACAGGCTGTCAGGAACAAACAAATACCAGCCTATCAGGCACACACGTAGTATTAGCAAATGATGTAGTTTGCCCTGCCAGATCTTAAAGTAAAGTAGACTGATACATGTGCTCGATTTGAAGTCTCTGGCATAGTATCTCTACATTAAGTTAACACAGATTTAACTTTAGAAAGGCAAAATCTTCTACAAAGGCCATGATTTGATTCAGGTCACAGAGAAAATGCACTTCATATAAAGTGAACTTTGTGGTGGTGTCATGTCCTGGGACTGTGGATTTAAGTATATCTTCGCTTTTTCTCCAACTCTTAAGGCTGGAGTGATGTGCAAGCTTCAAGAGAGAGATGATATCGGGCATATCGAGCTGGTCCAGAAGCTGGCCAGAGAAAATTGCCAGTTTCTACAGACAGACAAAAAAGAGCCAGAGAAGTCTGAGCAGGTAAGCCCCTTTCCTCTTGGGAATGTGTATTAGAATGGGTGGGAAAATGGTTGTATATATGAAGGCAAAAATCTTGTATTTGGAATTGTTTAGGATTTTACCTCTGCACACAGCCTTCTCAGTAAAGATGGATGGTAGATGCTCTGAACTCTTCAGCTAGTGGTTTGGGAACCGGTTTTAAGAGAACTCTTTTCAGAAGTAAGCCATAGAGAAATGTAGACAGCCATGAATGCATGTCTGTCATGATTCTGAGTGGAGAGCTTCCCAGTCTTACACTGTGAATTTTGTCCCATTAAATAGTACAGAGAACATAGAATTTTGAAAGACTGTTCCAATGTGCTTTTATGTTTACCTTGGTTGTGGATCTCATTTCCAGAGGAATGTATCCTGAGTCACTAGAAACAGTAAGGCTAGCTGCTCGCACCGAGGGCTGGTCAGATGGAGACTTCCCAGGAGCTTCTGAATGCTGTGTTCCAACAAGAGTGACTTTGTACAGCTACAGGGGAAGCTGGGGGAAGGACGAGTTGCTTGGTTCGCTGAAAGCAGTTATTCAGCTGGAGCCTCAGAGCTGAGAATGCTGCCCTCAGGCCGGGAAGACAATGTAGCCACTTTCTTTGCCACATACTGTGATCCACTGATTGTTATTTGTAAGACTTTGCTCTTTCTGGCCAGGACTGCTCACAAAGAACAGTTGCCTGTCTTTCTCTGGCTGTAGTGTTTGCTTCACATTTTATTTTCAAACCCTTCCAGGGTTTTTCAGCCCTAAGTCTGTCCATACAAATGATAGGGTTTTATTGAGCAAGAGGTGGGTTAGGACCTTCAGGGCTAGCTGTTTAGCTGACTAACATGGAATGTTTTCAACAGTTTGGCTTAGCATTGTGACAGTTGTTGTCTCAAGTGGTGGGAATAATAAGATAATTTTAGAGTCTTGAGATCCAACTGTTGAGGGGCTAGCTGTTGGCTTTAAAGTATACTTGGAAGACTCAGACACCTACCCTTTGCTGAGTATTATAGAAAAGTTCAAGGATTTGTTTAAGGTGTTAAAAGGACCCTAAAGTTTGCCTGTGTCACAGCCTAACTCTTACACATCATATCCTTGGAATATTTGTTTATCTTAATTGTAGCTTCAACTTCTCAACTTCCTTTGGATCATTTTAATTAGGAGACCTGTAGTTTTCATTTGCTTTTTGATTTTAAAATGTACTGTGTGAGTCTTTATTATTGATGGTGTGAACACATGCCTTAGTTTAACTGGGGGCATTCTTCTTTCCTAGTTGTCCTTTAAATGACTGCTATATCTTATGGGTGATTACAAGTGAGATGCATTGAACCAGTGACAACTTGAGATAGGGCAGAATTGTTCCAAGTCAGATGGCAGAGTCTTACTCCACAGGGCCTGAAGGTAGGCTTCAGCCATGAAGAACTCGGTGCTAGTCACAAGATACCAGTGTTGCTTTTGTTCTGCAGTTGTTTCAATCCAGAATATTATAGTTATAGCTAGTGAGATTATAATTCCATCAAAGTGTAGAACTTGGAAGCTGGTGCTAGTCGTTGGTAAGGCTGTTAAAGGAGCCAGAAATTTCAAGTGTGAAGACTTGCAACTTGGTTTATGATTATTTTCTTTCTTGCCTTTAAAACTTTTAAAGTTTCTAAAATAGAGTTTTCACAGTGATGTTTTTTAGTTCTTGCATGAATGTCATATGACATTCACATCTCTGAAATGTTTGCTTCTAAGAGTAAGGAAGATGTTTAAACAAACATTGGAATTATGGTTTTTTCCAGTAGACTTTCCCATTGAGCTTAAAGTAAGGAAGTGACTATCAAGGACTTTCCTGTCTGACTGGCAGATGTCTACTCAGCTGCCCTGTGATCTCCATCTGCAGGATGACACCACTTGTCAGTCAGCACCCAGAGCTCAAACTGATGTGCTGTTCATTAAGGAATGGTTATATATTAGGTGCCTGTATGTTCTCCCAATCACTGTCTAAGAATCCAAGTCTTCTGACCTTATTTTAACCATTCATATCTTGAGAATCTGTTGTAACAATACCTTTGCTAAGTTCAGTGTTCATGAGCTTCAGTTTCTTTGCAATCTCAGGCCTCTGCTCTTGCTCATAGAAACTTGGTTGAAGCACACAGCACAGGCAGAAGAAACTGCAACTCACCCATGTGAATCCAAGTCCACCGATTCCTCCTCTCATTTCCATAGTAATAATCCAATCCTGCAATTGTGTACAGATTTCTTTTCTTTCATTATTTTAAAATCCTTTATCTACTTCATCTATCTTTCTTAGCTGAAGCTAAGTAAGAGTGGGAACATTTAAGTTAGAATCCCAACTGCTTGTAGGATTATTCTTTTTACTCAACCATGTTCTCCAGTCACAGGACACCACATTCTGTTCCTCTCATATATATATANACAGGAAAGTAATTTTGAAGGATAACTACTGGGCATGGCATAAAGTTAGTAAAACTAAGCCCTTGTGCCTCTTATTGCCCTATTACAAATTTAGGGTAGTAGAGCCTTTTGAGTGGGCATTTCTAGTATTTTCTTAAATTGGCAAATGCTATGATTGTGAATTAATATAATCATAAAAATGTTTTACTATACTTATACCAAGGTGTTTCGGAAGGGAAAATCAGAAATGCAGTTTTCATGTTTCTCAGGAGTCACTCAGCGTAACTATTTTCTGTTAACTAGCTATAGGCAAAATTGAGCCTCACTCATTTATAGGTGTTGATCACTAATATGTGAAGACTTAAACAGAAGGGTAAAAATGAAACTGTCTTCTAAACATTATGATGGGAGAATTAACATTCAGTCATTAATTCTTTGAAGAAATTGACCTCTTCTGTAGGCATAGATTTGTAATGCTTAATTTAGTGGTTATATCAGTAGAAAAAAGGAGCAACAGGAATTCTGCACATGACCTTGGAGGGTGACCAATGGTCAGAGAAAAGAGCATGGCAGGGGAGAGCATTTTAGGCAAAGGAACCAGCTATTGTTGATTCATGGGGAATAGAAAGGGGTTGGCGGAAAGGAAGGCTAAAACGCAGTTGTGAAAGACCCAGAAAGCCACCCGAGTGAGTTTAGACTTGTCTTTTTGGCAAGGGAGAGCCATCAGAGAAGACAAGTAACATGGCTCGTTGTAGGTTTTGTCAGGTCTTTCTGGCTTCAGTTCAGAGGAATGATTGGGTGAGGAAGTGGAAAACGTTAACGAGAATCTTACAAAAGCTGTTGTAGTCAGTCCGATGAGAGGTGTTAGGCTGTGGGAACTGAGAAGGCGGTAGATGTTAAGAGCTGTATAGGCATGAAGTGGCAGAACTCGATGATTGATAATTGGGAATTCATATCCTATTTCATATTAAAATTTTTGAATACTGATTTATGTTTCTTGAATTCAGAGTAGAAATAAGTATGCTGTGGTTATTTTCGTTGTGTTTTTTTGTTTTATCTTTAGAGACAAAATCTCCCTGTGTGACTCAGGGTGGCTTTGAATTCATTGTCCTCCATCCTTACTTCTCTGAATGCTGGGATTATAAGTCTGTAACAGCATGCCTGGCTGGGATACTCTGTTTCTCACCAGAATGATTGCCCACTTTGGGGCTTTGTCCCAAATCCACAGAAGCCATTGACTTTGCTTTGTTTTGACCATTTGACTGTGATCTGTGCTGAAACTGTTTGCTATCTCAATATACATCTGGTTTATTAGTTGCTTGTTGGCTAACAGTGTGGACACCACATAAACTTTTTTTCCCAAAACAATCCCCTTGAAATATCTTCAAAGAGCATCTTTTCTTATCCCTACTCCTTTGGCCAAATTTTGCTGTTAACTGCAGCACTATCTATTTTGTTCAGAAGATGTCTCTATTATTGTCAAGCTTCTTCTTGTAACCTATGTGTTCTGAGTTACTCTGACTAATATGTTATTCTAGAATGTTCTCTTCATATATTCAGTTATAAAACTTTTACTTAGGTTGATATCACAGAGAATTTAGAATAACTGCGCTGGCTCCTGCTCCTCCAGAAGTTAATCTAGTTGTGAAGGAAAGACATTATGATGATTGAGCACTCTGCAGGAAGGATGCATTGAGAGCCCACCCACAAGATAAACATGCGAGGAGGGGATTTCCAGCTGGGGATACCAGATCCTCGCTATCACACAGATAGGATTTGGTATGGCTTTTAAAGTAAGTTTGGTTTGGACTTAATTCTAATTCCAGTCTGATGGATTGGAAAGCTAATGGGGATGGTGGTTAGGTAGGGCTAGGCTTGGCCAACTCCACTGTGGTTGCCTTGGGAGTACATCTTCCCTCAGCACTTGTCTTTGGAGTAAGGACACAGAGCTAGGAAGGTCAGATGACAAGAGTCATGGTATCTCTGAGGGAGAAGAAATGAATGAGACAGGCAGCCTTGGAGGAAGAGGACAGAATGATGGGAAGATACCACAGGGAGTCAAGGAAACGCTGGGATACTTGGCACTCTGCACATTTTACATCAGTAAAACAGATATACTGAAGTTTCTGCTTAGACGTGGGTGCTATTTTCTGGAATGCGGCTGCAGTATTAACCATGACACTGAAACTATTTCTCTTGAAATGTAGCTTATATTTTATGTGCATGAGCTATACCAGCAGTAGCTCCCGAACGACTCCCCAGTTCCCACTTGTAGAAATTCTATGGAAGCAGTTGTTCAGCAGACCTTCCTGAGGGACTTGGTCTCCACCCAGGTTTCTTCAGTTCCTTTGTTAAGTCTTCGGGATCCGCCCGACTTCCTTCCCCTTCTCTAATTCATCCTGAGATATGGGTGGGAAGGGGACTTGGCACATTCTGAAACTGAATCTTGGCAAGGTCTGCTGCCTACCCCAGGGAAGAAAGCTCCCTATCGCTCCCACTGGACCGGAATTTCCTTTTCTGTTTCCTGCAGCCTCATCCTGGAATTCTACAGACGTCAAAGGGGCTCCTTGTTTAAGGCTTGCTGAGAAGTGGTTTAGTGTATTCTGGCTGCTGTCATTCTTAGTTTATATATTCAAAGTTAGTTTCTATGACTTTCTTTTAAAATAGGGCTAAATGTAGGGTGGCATCTTTTTACTCTCTATAAAATACTAAAAAGGAATTTGTTTTATCATACAGTTTATAATCAAATTTACTACTGTACATATAGGTAAGAATAATTTCAAATAACTCTCACCAGTATTTAAAGTTTGCCATTAAAATGATTTAACCTAAAACCTTCTTAAAGAGGAATAGAAATTTCTAGTATCATTGTTTATTCTGAAAGACAGAATTTAGGTGTAATATTAATTCTGAAGACTTTACATTGCCCGCCTGTAAAAAAGAAATCACCACATTGAAATCATGTTACCTTTCTTGATAACAAGAACCTGACTTTGGGATTGGGTTGGTATTAAAGCTATCTTTTCATAGGAAATGGGCTTCCTTCAGTGATTTACTTTGGTCTGTTTTGAATCAATGTCAATCTGGCCTTAGAGTGACATCTGATCTGGCCACAGAGTAATACAGTAGGTAGGTGACGGTTAATTTTTGTTCTCAAGAAGCTTACAATCTAGAATAGAATAGATTTCTAACATAAAGGACTCAAATTCCTTCAAGACAGTGTTTAGTAAAATCTCAATAATTCCATTCTTCAGGTGTTAGAATGAGGGGCATAGACTCAGCAGATGCATCTCACAGGGGCAGCTGTGCGTGCTCTCGCCTATGTAGGAACAGGACCTGGAGTCTGATTTACTCTGTGTGCTCCTGGAATTCCAGACTTTTGTTTTTCTCTCTCCAAATGGCAGCGAGATTACCAGTGTGTCTCGGGGCTGCCTAATGCTGTCTGGTGGAGCCATCTGCTCATTGACTGTTGTTTTAGGTTCTCACAAGAAGCCCATTGCAAATTCTGCCCCCCCCACACACCTTTAAATTAACGTCACTGTTTTTAAGAAGAAAATATGTCAATTTTTCATCATGGTATTCTTTGTGTGAATATGTTCAAGTTTATTTTGAAACCCCAGATAAGATAATGGATTCTGGTTTAGTTAGCTTGATTTATCAAACTTCTGTTGTCAAGGGATCTTTTTTCTGTGCAGTACAAGTGTTCTCTAACTTTATTGGGTTCTTATATTGTAGAACTAAAGTAGCCATATCATCTCCACCATGGTTAGGAACTCATTAAAATGATGTATAGGAAAGCATATTATTTTTCTTGGCTATGGTCTCCCTTTACTCCCCTTGCATGGTAGCTCTTTCTAGAACCTTGGCAATACTATAATACTTGCCTTCTCTACCTCCATGCATAAGTGATCTAGACTAATGTAACACTATGTCAGTACTTTATCAGCTGTTTTCTGGGCAAGTAACTCTATAACTCTCTGGCAAATTGGTTTTATTTAGGTTTATAGTGGGTACTTGAAGACAGAGTACAATGGAAAAGATGCCCAAGCAGATGGAGCTTCTCTGAGAACTATGTACCAGTGAAGAAAGGAAAAGAAGAGCTGTGGAAGAGGAGAGAGGTGGATGCACCTCTCATGATGTGCCTTGTCTCCAGGGAATTGTCCAGACACAATCACCCTTGTAGAGCAGCTCTGCATGGGAATCCAAGGCTCACTTCAGTTACCCATGTGGCAGGTGGAATTGCAGATGTGACTTCAAGTAGTCAGGAGAGATGCGCAGTCTTCTCCAAGGCAGAACATAAGAGGGTGTATAAGAAGGACTAAGCATTTTAGAGAGAGGAAGGACAGGTATGGTGGCCTAAGAGGACATGGCAACTGGAGGAGTAGTCAAGCAGCTACAGCATTGTTTGCTTGGTAAATACAGGGCTGGGTGGCAAAGGCCTGAGGGTGCAGAACCTGTGAGTTTAGACTAGTTCTTGTAACAGCACGATACTGACCCCACTCTGGAAAAACACTGAAAAGCTCTTGTGAAGATTTGTGAGTGAGAGCGTTGGTTACAGCATTTGAGATTCCTCTTCTGAAGGACAGGGATGGGTTTGAGCGTGAAGAAGTGGGTCACATCCACTCCTGATCAAGCTTGCTTTCTGACTCCTTTCCTATGCTCTGCACTCTAGTTTTACATGAAAGAATAGCTAGCATGTACATTTCAGGTCTTAAGTGAAAGCTCAGCTCTGGGGACTTCAGTTCCAGAGAAGACAGAATGTCGACTTATAGCCCAGTTTCAATTTATCTTTTCCATAAAATACGGCACTGCATTGTATGTATCTCTAGTAGGTTGACTTGACTTGGATTAGCCTGGGTGCTGTAAAAACAAATGTGAGCATACGTGCACCCACAGTGAGGAAGCTCTTGTTGATACGCATCTAGCACACACGCACGTAAGTTCAACTTACTCTGTGCTATGCATGCCTCAATGGATTCAGACAGAGTTTACACATCTGAAGAGATTCAGATACATGAGCTGAGAAAGAAGAAGAAGAAAAGGAAGTTATAAAAGATTTTCATGTAGAATGTGAAAACCCTTTATCCTCCTACAGTGGGAAGTGGGTGAGAAGGAAAAATCCCATCTGGTATCCAGCAGCCCTGAATGTTGTGTTAAAGTATCAAAAATAGAGGAGTGCTAAAATATCCTAATGGAACATGACAGCCTGTGGGCTAGTGTGCAGTACACATTTTTCTAATCAGTCATGCTAAATATCCATATTTTTTTAAAACAAACTATGTTCTTATTTGCCATTACATGAAAAATTTGTCTTTAACTTTTTTAAATTGATTTTATTTATGTCCATGTATGTCTTTCTTAGGATCCTCTTTGTTGTCTAGGTTCTCTGGAATTGTGAATTGTAGGCTGATTTTTCTTAGTTTTATTTCTGAAAGCCACTTAAGAGTGAGTACATATGATATTTGTCTTTCTGGGTCTGGATTACCTCACTAAATGTAATGTTTCCTAGATCTATATATTTGGCCACAAATTTCAAATGTCATTATTTTTTCTGCTGTGTAGTACTCCATTGTGTAAATGAACCACATTTTCCTTATCAATTCTTCAGTAGAGGGGCATTTAGGTTGTTCCCAGGTTCTGGCTATGACAAAGAATGCTGTTATGAACATAGTTGGAGCAGATGTCCTTGTGCTACAATTGAGCATCCTTTGGGTATATACCCAAAAGTGGTATTGCTGGGTATTGAGGTAGGATATTTCCTAATTTTCTGAGAAATTGCCATACTGATATCCAAAGGGGCTGTACCA
>LOEQ01001231.1:79523-119860 GCA_001685075.1 Bramus lutescens
AGTTCTTTTATTGTACAGGATTGTTTTGGCTATCCCGGGTTTTTTGCTTTTCCACATGAAGTTGAGTATTGTTCTTTTGAGGTCTCTGAAGAATTTTGCTGGGATTTTGATGGGCATTGCACTGAATCTGTAGATTGCTTTTGGGAAAATTGCCATGTTTACTGTGTTATTTCTACCTACCTTAGAGCATTGGAGATCTTTCCATTTTCTGGTGTCTTCTTCAATTTCTTTCTTCAAAGATTTAAAGTTCATGTCGTACAGGTCTTCCACTTGTTTGGTTAGAGTTACTCCAAGAGATTTTATGCTATTTGTGGCTATTGTGAAGGGTGATGTTTTTCTGATTTCTTTATGTGCCCATTTATTATCTGTGTACAGGAGGACTACTGATTTTTTTAAAGTTATTCTTGTATCCTGCTACATTGCTACATACATTGTTTGTGAGTTGTAGAAGTTCTTTGGTAGAATTTTTGGGGTCACATATGTAAACTATCATATCATCAGGAAATGGTGAGAGTTTGACAACTTCTTTTCTGATTTGTATCCCCTTGATTTCCTTTTATTGTCTTATTGTTCTAGCTAGGACCTTAAGTGCTATATTGAATAGATACAGAGTGGACAACCTTGTCTTATTCCTGATTTCAGTGGGATCACTTTGAGTTTCTCTACATTTAGTTTGATGTTTGCTGTTGGCTTGCTGTATATTGCCTTTATTATGTTTAGATATGTTCCCTGTATCCCTGCTCTCTCCAAGACCTTTACCATGAAGGGATGTTGTATTTTGTCANCAATGTTCATGAGTGAGATTGGTCTGTAATTCTCCTTCTTAGTAATGTCTTTATATGGTTTGGGTATCAGGGTAATTGTAGCTTCATAAAAAGAGTTTGACAATGTTCCTTCTGTTTCTATTGTATGGGACATTTTGAGGATAATTGATATAATTTCTTCTTTGAAAATCTTATAGAATTCTGAACTGAAACCATCTGGCCCTTGGTATTTTTTCTTTTTTCTTTTCTTTTTTTTGGAGATTTTTGATTACAGTTCCTATTTCCTTAACAGTTATAGGTCTATTTAATTTGCTTATCTGGTTTTGATTTAATTTTGGTAAGTGATATTTATCCATAAAATTATCCATTTCTTTTGATTTTTCAAAATTTGTGGAGTACAGGTTTTAGAAATATGACCTGATGATTCTCTGGATTTTCTCCATGTCTGTTGTTATGTCCTCCTTTTCATTCCTGATTTTGTTAATTTGGATGTTCTCTCTCTGCCTTTTGGTTAATTTGGATAAAGGTTTATCTATTTTGTTGATTTTCTCAAAGAATCAACTCTTTGTATTGTTTTCTTTGTTTCTGTTTTGTTGATTTCAGGTCTCAATTTGATTATTGTAGTGGCATTTCAATTGTATTTAATAAATAAAGACTGCCTGAAGATCTGAGGGTAAAACCATCCCACTGGTCAGCGTTATAGACCAGGTTATGGTAACACACACCTTTAATCCCAGTAGCCACACTAGTTGCCATAGAAATCAGGTTGTGCATGTCTTTAATCCCAGTGGTGCACACGTTTAATCCCAGCCCTAGAAAGGAATATAAAGCAGGGAAAGACAGCCCACAGAGACAGTCTCATTCTTAGATTCTGGGAGGCAGGATCACCATTTTAGACTGAGGTGGAGGTAAGAACCAGTGGCTGGATGTTTTGCTTTTGAGATCAATTTCTGACTTGAGGTTTTATTAATCATACATCAGATCATGTCTTGCATCTAGTCCTCCTGGAGGAGTTTGCTCCTTTTTGTTCTAGAGTTTTCAGGTGTTCTGTTAACTCACTAGTGTGGGACTTTTCCAGCTTCTTTATGTAGGCATTTAGTGATATGAACTTTCCTCTTAGCACTGCTTTCATTGTGTCCCATAAATTTGGGTAAGTTTTGTAGTTATTTTCATTGAATTTTAGGAAATCTTTAATCTGCCTTTATTTCTTCCTTGACCTATTGATGATTCAGGTGAGCATTGTTCAATTTCCATGTGTTTGTGGGCTTTCTGGAATTACTGTTGCTGTTGAATTCTAATTTTAAGCCATGGTGATCCGATAAGATATATGGGTTATTCCAGTTTGGGTTTTTTTGTTTTGTTTTGTTTTTTATCTGTTGAGGTTCCCTTTGCTACCTAGTATGTGGTCCATTTTTGAGAGGGTTCCATGAGGTGCTGAGAAGAAGGTATATTCTTTTATGTTTGGATGGAATATTCTGTATATGTCTGTTAATTTCAATTAAGTCATTACATCTGTTAGTTCCCTTATTTCTCTGTTCATTTTCTGTCTGAAAAACTCACCTGTCCAGTGGTGAGAGTGGAGTGTTGAAGTCTCCCACTATTAGTGTGCAGGGTTTAATGTGTGGTTTATGCTTTAGTAGTGTTTCTTTTACATATGAGGGTGCCCTTGTATTTGGGGCATAGATGTTAAGTATTGGATTTCCTCTCAGTGGATTTTTCTTGTGAGTCATATGAAATGTTCTTCTTTGTCTCTTTTGATTGATTTTTCATTTGAAGTCTATTTTGTTAGATATTAGGATAGCTACACCTGCTTGTTTCTTAGGTCCATTTGATTAGAAAATTTTTTCCCAACACTTTACTCGATGTCTGTCTTTGAGATTGAGATATTTTCTTATATGTAGCAGAAGGATGGATTGTGTTTTTGTATCTAATCTGTTAACCTGTGTCTTTTTATAGGTGAGTTGAGTCCATTTATAATAAGGGATATTAATGACCAGTGATTGTTTGTTCCTCTTATTTTAGTTTTCGTTGTTGATAATGTTATTGTGTGTTTTTCAATTCTTAGGTTGGAGTTTTTCTTCTAATACTTTGTGTAGGGCTGGGTTTGTAGGTAGGTATTAGTTAAATCTGGTTCTGTCATGGAATGTCTTGTCTTGTTTGTCTGTGGTGATTGAAAGTTTTGCTGGGTATAGTAGTCTGGGCTGGCATCTGTGGTCATCTTAGTGTCTGTATAACACTTGACCAGGACCTTCTGGCTTTTTTCATTCCCATTGAGAAGTCAGGTGTAAGTCTGATAAATCTGCCTTTTTATGTTACTTGGACTTTTTCTTTTGTAGCTCTTAATATTCTTTCTTTATTCTGTGTGTTTAGTGTTTTGATTATTATGTGNTGTGGTGATTGAAAGTTTTGCTGGGTATAGTAGTCTGGGCTGGCATCTGTGGTCATCTTAGTGTCTGTATAACACTTGACCAGGACCTTCTGGCTTTTTTCATTCCCATTGAGAAGTCAGGTGTAAGTCTGATAAATCTGCCTTTTTATGTTACTTGGACTTTTTCTTTTGTAGCTCTTAATATTCTTTCTTTATTCTGTGTATTTAGTGTTTTGATTATTATGTGGCAAGGGGACTTCTTTTTTTGATTCTGTCTGTTTGGTGTTCTGCTCCCACAGTGGTTGCTCCCTTGTAGCTGCTGCTGTGGAGGTTGCTACCTCTGTCTTCAATTTTTTGGGTTTTTTTTTGTTTTTGTTTTTGTTCTTGTTTTAAAACAGAGTCTCATGTGCACTGGGATGGCCTCACACTCTCTAGTAGCCCAAGATGGCTTTGAACTTCTGATTCTTCTTCCACCGGTGGTGTTCTCAGTGTTAGGGCTTTTTGCATGCCAGGCAGGTGGTATAGGAGGCCCTTATGGGTATGTGTTGCTTTTATTGGTTAATGAATAAAGAAACTGTTTTGAGCCTATAGCAGGGCAGAACAGAGCTAGGCAGGGAAAACTAAACTAAATGCTGGGAGAAAGAAGGCAGAGTCAGTCAGAAGCAATGTAGCCCCACCAGAAACAGACGCCAGACAGAACCTTACCAGTAAGCCACAGCCATGTGGCGATACACAGATTAATAAAAAATGGGTTAAATTAAAATGTAAGATCTAGACAATAAGAAGCTAGAGCTAATAGGCCAAGCAGTGATTTAATTAACACAGTGTCTGTGTGATTATTTCAAGTCTGGCAGCCAGGAATGAACAAGTGGGCTCCTACAACTGGCAGTCACCTTACCAGCCAAGCTTCTTCCCTTGGCCATGTCTTTGACTAAAAGAAGAAAAAAAGAAAAAAACTGTGTATTCTTTTATTGAAAATGAAAATATTATTATTTAGATCTTTAGAAGTCAATTCTGTTGTACTTGGGTTTAGTTGGAATAGATTGTGGGGTCTCTTTCCTAATGTTTTATTTCTATATCAGGAGGTGGAGAAATAAGTCATTGCATGTGCGTTCATTTATTACACAGTTGTACACAGTTAAGTGAACAAAGTCAACAATTTTGACAACCGTGTGTAAATTTCTTCTCAGGGCAGCTTCCAGGAATGGCTGGGCATGATTCAAACACTGTGAGTCATAATGAAGAATTAGGGTCTCGTCAAGATCCAAGAAACAGTATAAGAGAATAGGGATGGTCACAAGACAGTTACCATAGCAGGAAGTGTCTTCAGGGCAGGGATTTCTAAGGGGCTCAGGAAAAGCAATTAGTCATAAGAGCATATATCCTGTGACCCCGAAGGTGGAGCAGGAGTGGAATTTGCCAAGGTAAAATTTTGGCCCCTGTGCCACCAGAGAAGAGAGAGAGAGTGTGTGTCACATTGTATACATGACTCTTTAAATTTGGCATGAGTTTGCCTTGATCAGAATTTGCTATGCTACTCCTATGAAGAGAGTACTAATGGTCTTCTAATGGTTCCAGGCATCATGAAATCCCAAACTGGATTCATGGTTGCTGAATGCTTCATGTTCCTGTTCAGTGAACTCACTCTCACTGTGGGTACAAGTCCTGAGATTGTAAGGGTAGTGTATTTTCCTCTAAGAATTCTGTGCTTTGGAAGAAACTTTAGATGCCATGTATTTTGTGTTCGTAAGAAGCCGCTCATTCCCTTTGTAACAATCACCTTAAAATAAGTAATAAATAAAATATGATTGATTAGTTATTCGGGCAGCTCATTAATCACGAAAAAATATTTAAATTTTCCATTGATATTATTTCCCTAGTAAAGCAGGTATCTTTAGCCTCCATAAACGGAAGCAAAAAAAAAAATCACTAGTAAAAGCACAACAAGGGAATTCCTGTAGGCTTGGTAAAGAATGTAAGTTTGCCCCTAGGTGTTATTGTATTTGTTTATTATGGGATCCTGGGTCAAGGCTAGCTGATTGAAATGGCTTTTATCTCCTATAAACTGCTTCTGTAAAATTAATTCCCCTTCCCTATTAGCAGTTACCCCATCAGAAAATTAGCATCTCATGAAAGCAGAAACCAATAATTTTGTCAGCAAAATATAAATGAGATCATTCAGTACTTCCCATCACGAAGCACATATCCAAAAATTATCCTAGTATTAAAATAACGCTCAGATATATCCATAAAAACAGGGCGAGATATAGGGTAATTGAAGCTATGAAGATTATTCTGTCCCCTCTAATAATAGGTGTGGATGGAATTTTAAAAGATTCAACTGAGTAAAAAGGCAGAGACAGACTCACATGTGGCCAAGTTAGCAACAATAATTCCTCCTGCAGGTTAAGACCCTGGAGGTGGGAAGGAAAATTTTGAGCCTAAATGAGGTAGAATTCAAAACACTAAAACAAAACAAAGGAGGTAACTTGAGATTGCAGTGTAACTCAGTGGGAGAGAGCTTGTCTAGCTTGTGAATGGCTTTGGATTCCATTTCTAGCCACACCACACACACACACACACAAGCAAATGATATCTTGATTTGAATTTAAAGAATGTACTTGAGTTCCAGGTGCTTGTGCACAGGAACCTTTGATGACTCCTTGACCTATTAAATGCCATTTTCCTTGTAACTTGGCAAGTACATCTGACCTTTATTATAAAGTAGATCCCATTCTGTTCGAGTCACTAAAAAGTTTCCTGGCCATCAATGTAACTCATAATCTTGGCATACTAAGGAAGTTTGCCCAGACCTGAGAAAACTCACCACACCCCGGAGAGATCTTTCTTCCTGGAGGTCAGCACAGCTCTAAGTACATCCACCATCTACAGCTGCTATGCTGTGCCCCACCCCCGGTCATTTTGCCATTTTTGTGTCTTAACTCTCTACACATGGCTAGTTTGGGATCTCCGTGAAGAAATGCAGTGAAGGAGTGTCTGGTTAATTCAGAACTAAGCTTTGAGATTGCCTCTGTGGCAAGGAAAGAGATATCTTGATAGAAGGAGCCATTATGGGGTTAGGGAGAAACCTGGTGTTAGAGAAACTCTCAGGAATCCTCAGGATGACCCCAGCTAAGATTCCTAGCAATAATGGAGAGGGTGCCTGAAAAGGCCTTCTCCTGTAATCAGACCCTAATTGTAATCATAAAACCTTCATCCAGTAACTGATGGACGCGGATATAGGGACATGCAGCCAAAGCTCTGGGCTGAGCTCCTGGAGTTCAGTTAAAGAGAGGGAGGAGAGATCATGTGAACAAGGGGTATCAAAGAGCATTATGGGAAAAACCTCAGACAGCTGACCTGAGCCAGTGGGAGCTCACAGACTATGGACTGACAGCTGGGGAACCTGAATGGAACCAAACTAGGCCTCTGAATATGGGTGACAGTTACATGGCTTGATCTTTGCAGGGGAGGGGGCTGTAGGTGGCACCAGGAACTATCCCATGTTCATAAACTAATTTTTTTTAGAGACCATACCCTATGGTGGGATACCTTGCTCAGCCTTGATACAGGGGGAGTGTCTTGGTCCTGTCTCATGTTGGTATCCCAGACCTTGTTGACTCCCGAAGGAAGGCCTTACCCTTTCTGAGGAATGGATGAGGGTGAGAAGGGGGGAGGGAGGGGAGCAGGAAAAAGGGAAGGAGAGGAAACTGAAGTTGGTATGTAAACTGAAAAGTAAATTTCTCTAATAAAAAAAGTGGTTAGAAAAAAAAGATTGCCTCTGTACAGAATAGAGCGAGCAGAAATAGTGCCTTTTCATTCAGAGTGCACAATGACAAACTGGATGTCTCAGCCTGTGACACAAAGGGTTGGGTACGTTCAAACTTCTGCTTTGATGAACTGAAGTATTTCTTAACTGAATGAAGTGGACCACAGGCACTGGGGATTGTGAGCTTTGGTTATTGTCTTCAGTCAGGGCCCTACATGTGGCAATCATTTAGCTACCTACCACACATGAAGTTCACATTGTTGAAGCCCTAGATACTTATTAATGCTGGTTTAACCTTTTTTCTTCATGCATAGAGGGGAGTTTTTAGAGTCCTGGTGATATTGGCTTGTTATTGTCTCCATTCTTTAACAGAAACAGTGACTGAGAGAGAAACAAACAAGGGGTGATTCCAGAAGGCACCAACACCTGGTGGGGGGAGGATGAGAAAGCAAAGCAGAGAGAAAGGCTATATGTGATAAGACATTTGTTTCCAAAACTGGCTTTTCTCTCATGCCCATAAGACAATAGCACCATCTCTTTCACTTCCTTGATGTCACCCTATTCAGATACTAATCATAAATGACAAAGATCCCAAGTCAAACAGCTAAGGGAAGTTACATGTTGTTGCTACTTGACCACCATTCCTGACTCCCCAGATTTCTAGCTATAGAAATACCCTTTCGTGCATCTTGATACAGACCTGGACTTTGACTCCTCAGTGCCTCAGTCTGTTCTGAGAACAGATCCCCCGGAGAAGATATATGAATGTTTCATGGTCCAGAATCAGGTATTGGGCCAACATGTCAGGACTTAGGCACATTTTTTTATGTTTTCAGTCATGAGCCGAGCCTTCAATGGCTGAGCCCTCTCTCTAGTCATTAAGGCACATTTTGTAATAGTTGAAAGTACCAATTGAAAAGATAATGTATGAATTTTGTAGGGAATTTAGAAATGATAGACAGGTACAACTAAGTAAGGGAAAGGTCAAGGAAAACCAACCACTGCCCCTCACTTCCTTGCTGCCTCCAATATGTGCATCGAGAGATTTCTTCAAGATGCCACGACACTCTGAACTACCTTTCCACTTGGGGTAAATACGTTTTCCAATTACACAACTGTATTGCCCAGTTCTACTAAAGTCTCTACCTATATTGTAAACGGGATTTTTCTAGCACAGTTACTACTTACAGGCACAAACTGTGTTAATCCCCTTTCTTTCTTGTGTTGCTCCAGCTACTTCCTATTAAAGCTTGTACTAATTTTTCCTCAGTCAGCAGTACATGGAAGCACTTGCTTTAGTGTGCCTGCCCTCTGGCCTTCCTCTTCTCTGAGGGTTCTAGAAAAGTTGAATACTGGTAACTTATATTAATCTATTTCTCTTTCTTCTTAACCAATCCATTTGCCTCTTTGGCCTATTATCCATTCATTGACTTGAATAAATTCTTTATACATAAAAGCTACAAAATGTTGTTATATTGGTTACATTTAGTTTCCTCCCAGTTTATCTCCTATTTATTTAGTTATTTTTGTGAGTAGAAACTATTTCTCCTACTCATCTTCATTTTAAAATTTGCCTTTAAGGTCAGAAAGCCCTCCTTTTCGAAGGCCAGATAGACACACAACCTTATTATCTTCTGGAGTTGCCTTTTGCATTTCGGTCTTTAACATTTCTCTGATTTGTTTTTGTGATGTCAAAGTTGGATTTCTTCATTACCTATCACATGTATAACTTTATTTCAGTTAATTTATCTTTACTATGAAAACATTTATTAATTTAGAGAAATTGAAATTCTGCTAACCAATCTTCCAAGTTAAATATTTTAACTATACATTGGATGATCTATTTCCTTTGTAAGCCTTCTTTCCCTGTGCATTAAATTAAGATTTGGAGATCTATGATTTCTCTCAGCTCTAAAACCATCCCTCCCCACACATGCATATACAAATTCAATGGCATCCATACTTTGGTGTGTTGAATTATTTGGGGGAGGGTGTTGTCATTTAATAATGGCTATCAATTGATTGCTCAGGAAGGTTCTGGAAACTTTTTCTCCTACTCTAATTGAATATTCCTCTCAATGCCAAGAATCAGTTTGTTCTTTTTATATTTTAAAAATAGCTAGAGCTTCTAAAAATTTCTTGTCAAATGCTGTTGCTATGAGAGGATGACTCATCTGGCCTAACCAGCTAGAATTTGTCTGCCTTATCAGGTTATTAAAGCCTCATTTTAAGTCAAGTTCTTAAATATTTGGAATTTTTTTTCTGAGTTCGGAATGTCCTGAAGAAGATGGTGAACTAGAATTCCCGAATCTTGACAAATAGCAGATGTTAATTGAGCTCTTGTAAATACCAAGCATGTCGTCTGATTTTTGCTGTCAGCCCTGTTCCTTTTCTAACCACTCGACAGCACCATCCCAAACTACTGTTTTTCTAAAGCACAAACCCATTTATATTCCCAACATGTCAGACTCTCATATGAAGAAGTTCCTCTGTGAGTATTTGAAGTTCTGTCTTATTTGAACTTCAGTTCCCAGCATTGGCACTAGACTTTGTGTATGTGGAACTTGATCTGGTAGACAAGGCAACTAGAGGTGGTATGAAATGTTTCCCAAGTTCAAACACTAAATCAGATCTGTGAAAATTCAAAACTGTATCACTGCTAGGATTCCAGTTGATTGAAGATTTCATATTTTAAATAAAACTTTGCTGTCTTCTGCTGGTGAGAAAGACGGCTCAGCGGACAAAGACACTTGCGGGCCAAGCCTGAATGTTGGTTACTTTTCTGGTTCTGTGACAGAATACTCTGACGAAAAGCACTTTATGAAGAAAGGGTTTATTTTGGCTTACAATTCCTGAGGGGATACAGTCCATCCTCAGGGAGAAGGCAGAGCAACAGCAGTATGAGGCCAATCGATCACATCTTATAAGCAAGCAGGAGGCAGCAAGTGAACAGGAAGTGGAACCAAGATCGATAAGACCTTAAAACCTCGATCAGGCCCCACCTCCTGAGTGTTCTGTAACCTTAAAACCTAACCCGGATCAGGCCCCACCTCCTGAGTGTTCTGTAACCTTAAAACCTAACTCCGATCAGGCCCCACCTCCTAAGTGTTCTAGCACTACCAATTGAGGACCGAGTGTTTACTCAACACGTGCCTATGGGAGACATTTTTCATTCAAACCACAACTGGTGATCTGAGTTCAATCCCAGAATCCGTATAAGGGCTGAAAGAGAGAACTAATTCTACAGATAGTCCTCACATATGTATGATGGCGTGTGTGCCCACACACATACACCATACCTGGAAACATGTACACTCACAAGTTTTTTATTTATGATTTCTTGTCTTAAGAATCAGCCTGGACGTGGTAAGCAGAAAGTCTCGACCCCCATCACTTTCAGTATGCAGTTATGGGTAAGACTTTGCAAGAATTGGTTGTCGGCAAAGAGTAGACACAGCAGTAATGGGTTACTTTTGTTTGTATACAAGTACTTTAACCTTCAACTCCTGGTGCATAATAACGTTCAGGAAAAGAGGCCTTTTCATCTGCATTATCATTAAATCCCAGTCCACCTTTTTTCCTCCCTGTCTCTCTCCAGCTTAGAGAAAGGTCAGAGAGCTATTTCTCCTGTGTCCAAACGTGTCTTGTTTAGCATTTTGGTTTGCTTGCTTCCCAGTGCACTCCAGCTATGTCATTGCCTTTATAGTTCTTGTCGTCAGCTTTGTATAGCTGCCCAGTGTACACAGAGTGGCAAAGTGTTTTCCTTACTTTTCTCCCAGTCTTGTGTCTAACTGTGAAGTGCAGTTTCTGAGATGGTTACTACACAGACTAAAAGCAAGCGTCTAAAAACACCCAGGACTGTACAAAATATGAAAAAAACATTAGTGTTTACTTAACATGTCTCCTATCGCTTCATGCCCATCTCTTATGATCTGGCAGTTGCTATGGTAACTAGGAATTTTTCATTTCGTAACTTGCATAAATACTCAGGCTGCTCTTTCATTGCAGTTTTGCCCTCTCTAAAACTAACACGCATTTGTGTTTAAACACACACAAAGACACATGTGAACACACACACAAGCTTTGGTGAGTAGTAGAGTTCCTGGCCTTGTCATCATTCTAGTTTCAACATGCTTTACCCTTTCTTTTCTTCTGTAAGTTTGAAGGACACTTCTCTTTGGTCTGACCAGATTTTTCAAATAATTTAAGTTTATGAATTACAACTTCACACAGTCAGAAGACATTATCAAGGGCTTCTGGGGTTCAAGCTCTCTATAGAAGTAATTTGAATGGAGCAGCCAAAGCCATTGGGACCAGTGAGGGCTGACCATTTAATACTGTTCTGAAAATTTATACCATCATCTTGTTATTCAGATTTCATAGACTGCTGTGAATTCTTCCAAACCTGAAGTAACAATTATTATCTGCAACCAGATTGTAGAAATTTTTTTCTAGTCATAATTAGTGTAGTTCTTTCCCCCTCATTTACGGAATGCTAGTGAAGTGTCTGTATTGACATTTTCCCAGAAACTCATTCAGCTCCCAGCCTGCACTAACTCCAGATATTGGTCTCTGTGAGATGATCAGTACTGGAAACAGCCCTTATTTCTGCCACTCTCTTCATATATCCTTACAGAACTAAAAAAATGATAATAATTCAGTTATAACCAAGATATTTTTAAGAAGTCAAATTATGAATAAGTCTGATATCTGGTTTCTAGGGAGGTTATACAAAAGGGACAAGTATAAATGTCACACAAAAAAAACTTTCAAGAACTCCCAAGTAACACTCCCCACCACCATCTCCCGTGTGTGTGTGTGTGTGTGTGTGTGTGTGTGTGCAGTGCCTTCACTTGGACTTTGACAAGACCTTTGAAGGGATGTATGCCAAGATGCTGACCAGCCCAGGTCCTCTGTACACAGGCAGAAGGTGGCTCAGAGAGCCATGATGACTCTGGTGATGATAGGTGACTTCAGGCCTGTCTGCTGCTGCTTGGCTCTCTGCTCCCCAGACAGATCACACCACACTTAATTTCACTGTTCCCTTGCAGACTGATGCCCCTCCCCTCTCCTCATGCAGGGCTTTGGCCTGAACTTGCCCATCCCATTCTGTTTGTTAGAGTTCAGTGTCTAGAAGTGAGTGCCTTTTAGCAGTTAAGGGACAGGATTGCCAGAGAGAAACACTGTGACCTGCAGCAGGAGGCACAGCTCATCCCCCACAGTCCTTCTCTAGCAGAGGGTGCTGGGCCTCCTTTTTTCCTAGCTTAGGAAGCTATGGAATTAACTCCTGGGATGTCACCATGTCTGTCATTAACTCATAGCCTACCAAAGGGAGCTGCTCCTACTACAGCAGCATGGCGTTATTGGTTGTGTTTCCTTAAATTGCTGTGGTATTTATATATTCATATAGGTGGATGAAATTATAGCAAGACCCAGAAAGGCACCAGTACCTCCCAGCTAACACTTAAATCTTAATGTACTAGAATGGCATTTTGTTCCTGTGTAGTTTATGGTTTTTTTCTGTTTGAATGTTTTTTTTTGTTTTTGTTTTTGCTTTTCTTTTGGTGGAGGCTTTTGCTGTTTCCAACACTTAGCTTAGATTTTTACATAGTAGTATCCCATTTGATGCAAGGAAATAATACTCAAAGAGATTGAACAACTTAAGCAAAACCCAGCCCTCTAGTAAGTAGTAAATCTAGAATTGGAACCAAGAGATACCCATGTTTACTTTGATGGAGTTAATTGATATAATTTGATTCAGGCCAAATTTCTTTGAAGAAATGTCATCTAACTTTTATGTGATTAATAATTGATTATTACCCATGAAATAAGGAGAGATAATGCATACTTCTGGCATGAGTTTAGTGAGAACAGTTATGGTAAGGAGTGGGGATTGATAAACACCTTAAACTTATATAGCCCTTGCTGACTGAAAGGTAATCAAGGTGGGGCTGTAGTATGTTCTTGCATACATTACCTTTCTTGGTGCCTTTAAATCCACAGAAGGGGGTCCTGTCCTTATATTTCAAGTGATGCCTTGGAGTTCAGGAAGTACATTTTTCTCTGGCAGGATCACTTCCTAGTTCTCATCAAGACTTGGTTCCATATTAGGATACTCCCTATAAAGCCCTATCCCCTCAGCCCAGTTGACCATTTGTCTGCACCCATGAGCCTGCTTTTTCTCTGAGGACCTCTTTAAGTAGTAAGTGTCTCAAAGCACCCAAAAGTCAGACTCTAACTTGGTTTCTGCCTTGCAAAACTATGCCTATGACCTGGACTCTCATTGGGTCCAATTAGGCAGCCTTGGTTCCTAAACATAGGACAAGACCTTGACTTTCTGTTCTGTTGGCTTCTAACTGGGCTCTCTCTTGCTCCCTACTCCACTCTCTGGAGTCGTTCTTCTGGAGCTAACCCTCTGCTCTGTCTGTGACCTTGACTGGCCCTCCATCCTTCCTCTTGAGCTTTGGGCGTGTAGTACCACCTACCCAACTCTACTCTGGCTGATGGTATGACACAAAACACCAAACACACTAAGTCACTGCTCCATGCAACTGATGGCTGCATGGCACTGGCTCCACTATTGCTCCTCTCTCTTCTGCCCCCCATCCTAATTCCCAATTCTGGCCATCAACCAAGAATTTCTATACCGGGACAAGAGGGCCGGCTGGGAAGTACTTAACAACATTTAAGCTTCTAGGATAAAAACAGAAAACAGTAACACCTGTGTGATTGAGTAACTTCTCGAGTGTCACATGGGAGTGGAGTGTGAAGAAAGCTGTGGGCACTGAGTGCCGTAATTAATGTCGGTATGAGACAAGAATTAAGACAAGCATGTAGGATTGGAAACACTAGCATACCTACTCCAAAGCTTTCAGATCTTCTGGTTGTTCTCTTGACAGCAGGAAGTGGACAGTGTGACCCTTAGGGCATACTCTGTGCTGATAAACGGACAGTATCTCTGAAGACTGAGGTGTGGAAGGCTGCACCTCTGTTGTGTGTAGGTAGTGAGTCCTGCCGCCAGGGACCTGGCCACCAGCATTCTGTTGTTCTGAATGGGATCAGGTCGGTGGGAGCTGGAGTCGGAGCTCAAAGACTGCAGCCCGTTCTGGTCAGCCTCCTTCATGATGGACTCGCTTATATCTCTGGATGTGTTCGGTCTAGCACTCATTCACACAGCTGCTCAGCCTTTTCAGCTGTAACAGTGAACTCTTCCTTGTTACCCTGGGTCGTCACATCATTTTTAATGGTTTCCTCAAATGCTTCTGTGAACAACTCCTTGGTCAAATGCCTTCTGGCCTACTAGCTATGTTTCCCTTTTCAGCAGTGTCCAGAGGATGCGTCAACTGTTGTAGCTCATTGACGTATTCTCATGATGGAGACAGTGACCTTCTCCTCTCTCCTGCTCCCATCTAACCTGCCAGCATAGCAGGCATACAAGCTCCAGTCTTCTCCATCATCAAATCCCTACACTTGCTCCAGATTTAGGACTCTTAGACACCTTGTTTTATATTACTACTCTTAGAGGCTGCGGATCCACAGCAGCTGTAGCAGGCCATGAGACCATGCTGCAGGTCCCCGAAGTGCAGGTAGACAGATGGGCATGCCATGAGACCACACCGCAGGTCTCTGAAGGCAGCTGGTCCTGGGCAGGGAGACACACAGAAGTGGGCAAGAGACGGAGACATGGATCGGCACGTCATGCAGAGTGAGGTTGGATATTTATCTAGTGGGTTATGGAGGGGGAAAGAAGAAGGGGAGAAGAGCAGAAAGAGAGAGGAGAGAGAGAGAGAGAGAGAGAGAGAGAGAGAGAGAGAGAGAATGTGTGTGTGTGCACGCGTGTGCATGAGAAATAGAGAGGGAGAGAGGAGAGAAAAGGGAGAGACAAAAGGTACCTCTCTGAGAGGGAGAGGGAAAAGGAAGAGACTCAGGCTGCAAGCAGGAAGGAAGATCTGCCTGCCTCAGGGTACTGGGGAGGGAGTGGGCATGGCTTGTCACTTAAAGAGACAGAACAGGTCATTACACACCTGTCTACCCTGTTATGCTTATTGGTTTTCTGTTTGGTCAGATTCCATAATATACTATGAAAGTCGGACTTTTAATGGGTTCCATAAATTTGTGGATGATGAATACAGAAGCTTGAGTTATTAATTTAATGTGTGTGATGTGTATGATATAAAAAGAATTAAGTATTATTTAATTAATTACTCTTCCGCTGGAGCAAACTATAGCGATGAATTTCTCGGACGAGCGCCTTTGTGTTCCTGGGACTCTTCACAGCTCACCTGACACAAGTCGCACCTGATTTTACAGTCCTTTCCTCCCCCCCCCCACCAATTCTCTCTCTGTGACGCTCTCCATACATTTTTGTGGTGCAGAGATGAACCCAGGATCTTCTTAGTAAGCAGGATTCCCACCCCTTCACCTTTGTTTTGATGAGTGCTGTCTTTCAGCAACATTTTTGTCTTCATATCCTTTAAAATAAAAAAAAACCTGATTTCCATGAGAAAAAAATGAAGCCATAAGGTAAGTTGTCAGCAAAATCTGTCGAGTTTGGTCTCAGACAAAGCTCTCTTTTGCCTAAGGAAGGCTCTGTTTCACTTATCCCTCCCCAACACACACACCTTGATAAGAACTGTAGTTGTGTGGTACCCACATTTGCAGCACCAAAACAGATGCGGGTCCTGATGGTTTGGTTTGCTGAGCTATGTGTGGATTTCCAGTGCATGATGTTAAGAAGTCTCTCATTGCTACATCGGGTGCCTTCCTCCTCACTGAGAGAGCAACACTCTGGACTTGTGGGAGAAAAGTAGAGTCAAGATAATTGAGCTATATACAACTTTAGCATTGGAAAGAGTGAGCAACCTCCCTTCTCGGTCCAGATCACCTCCAGGTGCTCTCTGGTCTTGCTGACAGGTCTGACTCAGCTTGAGAGATGTCTCATTGCACCTCTGTGTGTACAGCCTGAAACCGAGCCACAGTCAGCCTCTTTTATCTTGCCCCCCACTCGTGGAAAATTACCTGCAGCATGTCATTAGTCATCCCGGACTCCCTCTCTCACAGGCTTAGAGTCTCCAAGTGGAAACAATGCAGTGCCTTTGGTTTTTTCCTCCAGTCTCTCTTGGACATCCCAGCTGTCTGAACTAACTTCCCAAGGCGTGTTTCTCAGGCCCCAGTGACTCCCATGACTCGGAGAGTCTGTCAGAATGCCTGTGTCCACATGTTCATGGATGCACTGTTACATTCGTTTGCTGGTTTCTGGTGCTGGGAATTGAACCCAGGATCTTGTCCATGCTAGACAATCACTGTACCCCTGAGCTCCAGCACCAACCTTCTTCACACACTCCCCTTTTCCTTCTTTTTGAGACAAAGTTTACAAATAAAATCAACCATACTACTATACAATGTCTTCCCAATTCTTGACTCTATTAGTGTGGCAAGGCAGCTTTTGTGTTGGGATCCCCCACCTCTGACAGACGCAACCTTCCTGACTCTGGGTCCACAGGTTAAATAGATGTAGTGGCCTTAAGTGCACTGACTTCCTTTCAGACCGATCTTTGCTAAATGTGACCCTCTTTCTGCTTGGGTCCCTGTCTCAGCTCCCATCAACACTCATTTCCCTGTGCTGTGGCTTGAGCTTTGCCTGACAGCAGTTGGCTGGATTGTGGACATGCACCACAGTAAGTACTCATCAACCCTCCTCTTCTCTTGAAATGTAATCCCTAAGGTGATTTTCCAAAGCCAGCAGGCCACTCAAATGTAAGTACTATCTTGGCAGTTTGGGACTTTGATAAGGCCTGGCCATACCTATTGCCTGACTCTCAGCACCAGGGTGAATCAAGCTCCTGGTCTCGCAGAATGGAGCATTGACCAGCAAAGGGTTATCTGTGGCTTGTCCAAAGGCACTAGAATATGTGAAGCCTATGTGTGTTTAATGTCAGCTTCATCGTCTCCTTGCTTTGTGTTCCAGCCTGATCAGGTGACGTTTCCTTCCTGTAAACTGGCTTTTCATAGTGTCCACTTTACAGGACAACGCTAACGATTGCGTGAGATAGTATACATTCAGCTTTTAGCTTTGCCAGCTAAGTAGTAAGCCCTCAGGAAATGATGCTGCATAGGCTCAGCCGGTCCTGGCTGAGTCCTCCCTGTTGTCCCATTCCTCACAGGTCTATTTCTCAAATGCACCAGCACCATCTCATTAGTTCTGGTGCTATGCTTACCTTTACTGGCGTGTAAGCAAATTGCATTAGCCATTTGTGATTTGTTAACTAATAATTGCACAACATTTCACACATCAAAAGACATATCATAAATTACCTTCAAAATGGCTGTGTCTCAGGGCTGTCTGACGCTGGTTTTCATACAAGCTTCTCAAGTGAAGACCTCCAGTGAGAGCAGGTTTTTCTGCTCATAACTCACGGACTGTTTGTCATGATCCAGTTTCACAAACAGGCCAGTTCTCAGGTTAGCCCGTCTATCTGAGTACCTCGTTTCAGTAGATGGTCAAGGTAGCAGAGTGACTGATGTCATCCACTACCAGGGTAGCCTGGTGCCCTCCTGTGAGGAACACCTCCCAGCCAAATCTCCTGTCTTAGCCATAGCAGAACTTTGAGATTGCAGGTATTCTCTTGCCTTTCACTATAAAATCCACATTTATCTATCCGCCCTTTTTATTTATTATCTTATTCTGTAAATGTTCCAGCTGGTTGTTGCGGGTGCAAACTAAGGAAAGCGTCTCCTGCAGGATAGTTTATAGTTTGTGAGGGACAGGAAACTATCAGTGAGAAAGGTCCATGTGGTTTGCAGGGTCACTCATGAAGTCTGGGCCGTGGTTTTCTGGAGGAGGTGATTCTTGCTGTGAGATAGTTAGGCCAGGGTTGTGTGACTTAAGGACGTCCAGCAAGCTGTTGGCTGTAAACAGCGTGCTTTTAAGTTAGTGTCATGATTTCTGTATCAGAGACCGGAAGGGAAAGAACGCTGTGATGTGTGCTCATCTTATGGTTTGGTACTGATGCTGCCAGCCTAAGTGACTGTTTCCATCCGCAGGTTCTCTTAGGCTGCCCCATGTCTTTTAGGTCGGAGCAGTCGGGTCGCCCGAGAGGAAATCTGCTGGGAGAATGGAGTATAAGGAGGCTTCCTAACAGAGCCTGACATTTGGCATGATCATAGCCACCTGCTTTTGTTGCTGTTCATATGACATGGACCTAAGGGACAATGCCACTCAATGCTTGCCTTACTGATGTTGTGATACCTAACCGCTGAAATATCAGTTGCATAGAAACTCAGTTTGTCGAGTGGCCACTCTGAACACTTCAGTTTAAGACACATCCTGTCAGATGCTCAGTGAGAAGGAAGGGTCTGAGGGTCTGAGTGCAGGGAGTGTGGGAACCTTACCAAGGGTGACCTTGAGCCCTCCTCATTTGCTTACTCGTGGACTTGCGTGCCCAGTACATTCTTATCAAGTGAATATCGTGTGCCTGGCCCTGATCCATTCTTTAGAAAGACAGAAGGCACAGTCCCTGTCCTTGAAATGTCATCATTTAGTGGAGAACAGAAAGCAAATGACCAAAGGTCACATAGGTTATATAGTCAGATGATGGGTGTTGGAATGGATGTTTTGAATATCTGAATTGAGGGGGCGAGTGTTAAGAACTTATAGAAACCAAACCTCCTCATAAGAATCTAAATCCCTGTGTGTAAGATGGTTTGAACCTTTATCTCAGGTATGCCATCAGAAGGTCCTCTAAGCTCCAAAAGCCCATCTCTGAGCCCCAGGTAAGGGCTCTTATAAAGATGTGTTCGTAGAGCACCAGAGGTGTGCCCCTGGAGAAGCCAAGGACTGCTTCCAAGGACACCTGCGAAGGGAATTGGGAATAATAGGAAAATCAGGCTAGGAGCTATGATGCTTCCAGCAGGCTAGGAGATGCATTTGCGGTCACTTTTTCTTGGTCATACTATGATTCACAAAAATACAAATATAACCAGAAACTCAGCTCAGGACAGTAAAATTGCAGCCTGCTAAACTGTGAACATCACTCTTCTCCTTGGCTTTAAAAAGTCAGTATATTTACAACTCTATATTTTTATTTTGGTAAGAAAAAGAAAGACAATTGTCCGTGTGAATAAATGGGGAGGGAAACACTAGTTTGATGTAGAAGCAAGAAACTGAGCATGATCATGGAAGTTAATCTAAGTCATGGAGGTTGTTGCTCTAATTCAGGGTAGAAGTATAGCCAAGCTGAGTGAATCCATCAACATTCTTATCCAGAGAATGGACCAGGCACAAGGAGTTGGGGACTTAGCAACCCTCCCCTGTTTACTTTTTTTTTTTTCAGAAGGCCCTTTACAGGAGGTCATAAGTCTCAAATCCAATTACCCTCTTATCAGGCAGTCTCCAGCTACTGTCTGTCGCTGAGGACTATTTACTACTTGCTTTTACGTTTCCTCTTCTTCTGTTATCTCCAATAATGTGCCTGCCCACTGGGTGGAACTGCAAGGCATCCACTTGGTGAGTTGCTAGAGCACCTCATCTCACCCCGGAAGTGGGGATGAGAACTGGTCTCTGCAGATCTGGGACCAAAGTATGTGTTGGGGGGCAAGAACTTTCCCTGAAGATGTGCGCATTGGGCTCAGCACCATGCACAGAAGTAGGAAAGAGCATGGTCATACCAACATCCTGCCTCCCGGGAGCCATTCCTCATTCAGGGTCCATGCCACTGGCTTGGTCCTCTGCTTCTTACTCCAGGATGCTGTCCCGTTTTCCTTGGGCGATTCGTTGTCTGGCTTCTGCTTTCCCATGCATTTCCTCTATCACTCCCTACCAATGCAAGGGCAGTGTGCAGACCTCATTGCCCCATCAGTGCCTTCTGACCAGAGACCGCTGTGAGGACCACACCTGCAGGTGACTGAATTGGGCTTATGGGTGTTGTGTGAGGATCTTGAGACTTCATGCTCTTGAGGACCTTTCTGGGGAGACAGTTACTAGAATGTACTCTGAGGACTTGGGGAAGAGATCCCAAGGAAGTAAGGCTTTGCTCTGAATTACTGTCTAGAAACTAGGCTAATTCTGTGACTAAGTCTTATCCTCCCCCCAGAGAGTGCAGACCAGGGCAAAGCTACCGCTGTCACTGAAGAGCAGCAGGTAACAGATAAGGCTTTGGGGAATTTTATGGGTTGAATAATATTCATTCTTTGTTCAGATGTAATGACTAATAGCTGTGTTTTGTTTAGATGCATCATGATTCTCTGGGGACCTTGTCTGATGTTGATTCTCTACAGAATCACTTAAACAAAATGTCCAAATCCAGCTGTACATGGCAGTGTCAGGGCCTAGATATACGAGGTGAGGGGAACACCACTCAGCTACCAACATGGAACACTTCTGTGACCACATGTACATGGGGTGGTGGAGTGGTTTCCTTACCAACAAGAAAGATGGTCAGTTCTTTGTCATCCAAGCTCAGTTACCCACAGTTCAGCTGGATTCTGACACTGTCTACCAGAGAATAGCACCAAAGCCCACAAGCTGGGCACTGAGCACTATAAGGCTGCCCCAATTTTGATGTCAATCACAATCTCTGGTTTGTTTTGCCCATGCTTCTGATCTATTGGCTATAATTTGAAGTTTTCCACAACCTCCCCCTTTGGCTCAATTGATTTTCTAAAGTGGCCACAGAACCCAGGAAAACTCTTTTAGCAGTTTATTGTAAGGAATATTTTAAAGGACACAAATGAACAGCAAAGAAATATGGAGGATAAGGTTTAGAAGGGTCCCAGGTACAGCATTTCCTTTCTCTGCAGCTGGGATGTGCTGCCCTCTGGACAGGTAGATGAACTCTTATTCACCTTCCAAGAAGCCCATTGAAAAGTCCCTCAGGGATTTTTATGCAGACTTCTTTGTGTAGGCATGACTGATGAATTCATTGGCCATTGGTGATCAGTGAGACCTTTAGAGGTGGGGACAGGGGCTGTGTGTCCCCAGCCCTCTGAGCTGAGCAGGTGGTTGGTTCTCCTTGCAACCAGGCCTTCTATGGTAGGGTTATTTGGTGACTTTCCCAATGTGACTTCATTAACATAAATTCAGGTGGGTGTGTGGAAAGGGGTATGCCTTCTTCCTTTGTAGTTCTGGACCTGCTCAAGCTGCAGAACTTACACTAAAGATGCTCTTAACGCAGTAGCCACTTAGAAAGCTGTCAGCATTGTATATGCTGTAGATATGAAACCTAGAACCCAATGCAAAACACATGTCACTTCAGGGCCTCTGTTCCTCCGCTGGCCTTCACTACCTAGAACTGTTGGCAATGAACCTTTGCCACCTTGATTAAAGCCTCTGCTGTTGGCCCATGTGGTAGCTAGTCAGCAGTCCCTCAGTTTTCATGGTTGAGCTTCCCCTCCCATAGCCAGGCAGGCACTCTGTGATGAACGGCTATTTTCCTAATATGCTTGAGCCCTGGGTCCTCTCCTGACCCTGGCTTCTAATGTCTCTTTGTTGTCTCTTACCCTGGGTGGGCCTCACCAGTCTCTGTTTTCCTCTAAGGCTCCTGAACCCTTATTGCAGAAGGTCATAAAAGCAGGAGTGTGTATTCTAGCTTTGGTAGCTCATGCTGCACCCCTGAGGCCATTTTCCCAATACTATCTTCTTCAGGATACCAACCGCACCACACAGCCCTCCTCCAGAAGCTGCTTCAGTACCTGTTACTAAGATTGAAGCCATTGCATGTGATCTCTCGACTTCCTTATTTCTGCTTCACTGAGCTAGTGGATTCTATCTGAAAGGAGGAAGTCTCTTTTGTGGCTGATCCTACATTTGTGTTCTCTGCTCCTGCTCCCCATTCTTAGCTAGGGCACAGGCCTTCAGGATGCCCCAGCCCTACATATTGAAATTCTCAGGTTCTACCCCCCACCTTTACTCAACATTCTTTTCACCTTCTCTCCTCCCCCTCCCTCCTCCTCTACCTGTGGGGTAATTCTCTACCACTGAGCTATAATCTAGGCCCCTTTTCAAAGTTATAGTGAGTGTTTTGATCAGTGCCCCAGGTTAGCCTGAAATGTGACCCTCTGCCTCCAGAGCATCCGGGCTATGGCTTCTGCTCTCCTCTTGTCCCAGGATGATGCCAGCAGATCTTTTCCTAGACTCATCCGTTTGAACTGCAGGGATGGAAGGCTCTTCCTCTGACCTCCTGACGCTGCTCCTGGGATTCTCTTTCCAGCTCCTCCACATCTCTGAATGCTTTCCCCGAGACTGTTTCTATCCTTCTTGATCTCTTACTCAATTTTTCTCATTAAATCCCACTTCACTGCCCACTTTTTGGTTCCACCTTAACTCCATCAACTGCCAAAATTTGAATTATTAACAAATTTGTCTCTCTCCTTGGCCTTTGTGCAGAAAGCTGTGTTTTCCTTTTAACTTCCTGGTAAACATCTACAGTCCTATGTCCTATCAATACTAAAACATCAGTTGTTTGATCTGAGTTATCATTCCTCTCTAGATCCTTATCCTGTTTAATAGCATTCTCAGTCTCTCAGGCCAATTAGTTCTTTGACCACCAAACCCCGTATTTTCTGCTTCCTTGTCCCCTGCACTTAGCAACACCTTTGGGTGTTCTCAACCTGTGGGTTAAGACCCCTAACGACCATTTCACATGAGTCGACTAAGATCACCAGAAAACACAAGAGATTTACATTACGATTCATAACCATAGCAAAGTTACAGTTGTAAATTAGCAATGAACATAATTTTATGGTTGAGCATCACTACACCATGAGGAGCTGTATAAAGGGCCGCAGTGTGAGGAAGGCTGAGAAGCACTGCTTTAGAATGTGCACCAAGCTGTACTTGGGTTTTCATGGGACCAGTTAACTTAGAGTAGAGCAGAGCTTGTCTTACTAGTTTTTGCTTGCCACTGAGTGTCCAGCAAGGTGTCCTACCCAAAGAAGGACCTCATTATTTTGTTACATAAATGACTGTCAATTAGAACTTTTAATGCTTCTAGTTCATGGACAATCTATCATTGAACATATTTCCATCATTAGTCCTAATACTTATTTTTACCCTATCAAGTACTAAAACAAAATTTCATACACACAACCTCAATGGTGCTATTTTTCCTCTTTTTTATGGAAGAGAAATAAGGGAAAGGTGCCTATAATAGGAAGCATTAATTTAACCCTCCTTCATGGATGGTTACAGTACACAGGATTCTTGTGTTTTCACAGCAGGTTTCAGTAATTTACATCTCCCCTTACTCATTGATTTTTCTGCTTTTTCTCTTCTTTATTTTTAACAGGTTTCAAAATGGAACCTATTACAATGACATAAGATGCTATTGATAGTACATAAGTCTGATTCAGCTATTCTGCCCAGTAAAGTATGACT
The DNA here is from genome assembly GCA_001685075.1 of Bramus lutescens. Taxonomy (NCBI): domain Eukaryota; kingdom Metazoa; phylum Chordata; class Mammalia; order Rodentia; family Cricetidae; genus Bramus; species Bramus lutescens. The sequence continues at coordinate 102,797 of LOEQ01001231.1, forward strand.
GCTGCATGCACAACTATGTAATGCATATCACTTACACAGACATTAGAGAAACCCTGCCCATCCATATGTATGTGTGCAGCCTGCAAAAGTTAATAATGCCATATATCATGTGCACATAGGATGTAAAATGTACTTCAGAATGACAGCAGCTCATATAAAATGAATATTGTCTGACGATTAGAGGAAGCCAGGGAAAGATTTTTGTCTTTTCATATCTGTTCTCTCAAATAATAGAATTGCCTTATTCAATGTAGCTCATCCCAGTCCTCGTCTGTTCTCCACCCCCCTATTTTGATCCAAATATGCCCCTCTCTCCAGCCACTTTGGTCCACTTCACCAGCATGGATAACAAAAGAACTGCTTGGAGAAATGAACGATAGCAATTACACATTGGTATTCATGTTACAGGAGTCACACTGGCCTCCTTGGGGAGTTGAACAATGAATATCCAGCATTAATTGCCACAGATACCATGTGTCTGACCTTGCTGAAACATAATACGCCGGTTCTTCATAGCAAAATTATTTGCCAGTAGGAGATTTAAAAAGGATGATCACACAATTATATTGCTGTTTAGAATATTATTAGTTTTTAAGAAAACCAGTAGTACTTGCATTTTCTTAGAAATTGGGAGTTGAGGTCATAGTCATTTGCTGATTTGCTTAGCAGTTATGGTGATATCAATGCCTTTCTAGTGTTATAAAAAGGGAGAGAGAGAGTAAAATACACTGATATCCATGGTGGGTCTGTTGAAGCAATTACAAGGCATTTGGATAAGGCACTTTTATCTATGCAGGAGTCTGTACCTAATTACAGGTAGGTCTTGTTGGTAGCAGAAGTGCACCAGCACAGGCTTCCTTGGCAAACAGTTGACATCATCTTTAAGAGGAAACCTACTTGCTCTCAACTTTTCTTGCTCTATTCTTTATTTTATTACTTTATTTAAAGTCATCAGCAACAAAGAAGTTGGATTTTCTTATATTCTTATATGCCTCTTACAGTTTTTTGGTTTTTTGGCGGTATTCCTGTGGCTGGGTTACTGCACAGTGAGAGTTTCATAGCAAATGCCCTAAAGTTTGTGTCCATAGCTCAGACTTGGGCCCATACTGCTGGATCAGCAGTGAGCTTGCCCTGACTGAGCCAGGTCAGGCACTCGCCCTGTGCTATGGAAGCTGTGTGTGTAGAAATGAATGATGGTTAAGCTTCTTGCCTGTTAAAGGGGACAGAGATGAAGAAAGTCAGTGCAGGGGCCCGTGGCATCAGGGTTTAGCATAGATAACATTCTAACTAGACATCCATCTTTGCTTGTACTCTGATAAAAGACTGCTTGATAAATCTAAAAGCCCTGCAATGGGTGTTCCTCCCCTCCCCCCTCCGTGTGTGTGTGTGTGTGTGTGTGTGTCCATCCAGGGAGAGTGGCAGGATTTGACCTGAGCTATCCAATGGTTAGCCATTTGCCCACCTTTTAAAGCAAGCCTTTACTCATTTTATAAGTGTTAATAGTAGTTATGCTGTGATTTTCTGGCTTTAATGATGTTTAGGCAACATCAGCCAGGTAGAAGACTGTTCAAAGCAAGTAGTATGCTGTACATTTTGAAACTTTAAACTTTCTATTCTCCAAATCAAATTGTTCTTGAAGGTAGTTTCAAAAAATAAACTCTTCAAATCCTAATTCCACCCCACACACAAACACACATACACACTTTCTTCTGTCTCCATGGCCTTTTATGTTTCCAGAGACCTTGAGCCTAGATTCTGAACTGTCAGATGCCTAACCACACTGCTAATTTTTTCCAGCTCTTTGAAGAAATGAGGTGAAGCTAGTTGGCTTCTTTTTAATCTTTCTCTTCTCCTTTCCTTCTCTTATCCATCACGCTGATCGACAATTAAAGCAAGATGATGAAGTGCCGATGGTTCAGGTTAAAGAGCAAGGCCAGAGTGTGCTGGTGCTGAAGAAAGTAGCAAGCTGTGGCCCAGCCCCCACCACGGGGAGTGCGGAGAGCGAGAGCGACGCGAGGTGAGAGTCCCCGCAGCCCAGGCACGCTCTGGGTTTCCTTCCCTCGCGCTGCTTCCCTTCCCTCACTCACTCGCTCTGCTGCTGCCTGCCCTACTCTCCCTCCCGCCCCTCCCTCCTTTCTCTCCGCCTCTCCAGCGTTCTAGCTGACTGCAGAGCTCTTAGCAGCCAGATGGACTTAGTTCCCTGTGAAAGGACCAGGATGGCAAGATCTTTTAGCCTTTAGGGGATGCCTTTGTTAGGCACCGTTCACAATGGGCAGCTCCCGCCTGCGGGTCTTTGACCCCCATCTAGAGAGGAAAGATTCCGAAGCGCTCTCAGGGCGCCAGCTGCCCTTGCCTACCTTCGATGTGCCTTATTTCAAATACATCGATGAGGAAGATGAGGACGACGAATGGAGCAGCCGCTCACAGTCTTCCACTGAGGATGACTCAGTGGACTCTCTGCTCTCTGACAGATACATGGTGGTGTCTGGGACCCCGGAGAAGATCTTAGAGCACCTTCTGAATGACTTGCACCTAGCAGAGGTTCAGCACAAAGAAACAGGTAAGCTGGAATGGGGGCGAGGGTTGGGATTGTGTGCGTGGGGTATCCTCTCCCCCAAATAAACAGCAGCTGGTGCCTGTCAGTATCCCCAGGGGGGAAATCAGGATGGCTGGAAAAGCATATGCTTTGTGTGGCTCTCCCTATGCCTGTGCTGTTTGTTTCCATCCAGTAAATGGACACATGTAGTCCTTGAGCTGTTTTCTGGGAAGTAGCTGTGGAAAGAAAATGAGGTGAAGGCAGATGTGTGTGGTTGGTCATTTTTGCCAAGACTCACGTAAAGCCACTTGGCAAGAAGCCGGTATTCAATAGCTCCTGTGCTATGGAAAGCCCTGTAAGGGGATGGGGCTGCCAAGAGGCTTTCACCTGGTCTGCGGGAAATGCTGAGTGGTGAGAGCAGCTTCCCTACCCAAATGTAAACAATCCCTGCAACCCCTCAGCTGCTACAGCAACTTCTTTCTCTTCCCAAGTGGTCACAAACTGCTTGGCCAGAGCACGGATTGGAGTGCCCCATGTGGCACTGCTTCCCTGACCAGAGATCAAAGCCATATTGCTCAGGTGTCCTGGCATTTCGTTCAGCTGAAACCAAAAGACCATATAGCTTTTAGCTTTGCACGCCTTTGGAAACACTGTTACATCTGATAGATGTCTTACCCAAAATTTCTTTTCTCGTAGAAGGAAGAGTGCTTGCTTCTCTGAACCTGCCCTTGTAATCTGTTTCAGCCCAGAGCAGTTAACCCAGTGAGCAGGCCTGTGGCAGAAGCCTGAAGTTGAGACTTGATCTGATAACTGCCACGCACATTTCGCTGCCACAAAGGCACCTGTGACCCCCTCAGTGTGCAGTGAATTGATTGCTTCCAGAAAAGGCTTGCACAAGTGCAGAGTAACTGGTTGAGTTTTGTACACAGAAGAGACTGAAATGCCAGCCCAGGAGCAAGTTTCCTAGTGTCCCAGTAGTTCTGTCTGCCACTTTATAAAGGATAGTAAGAGAAGCAGTGATGTGTGAATAGTTTAAAAAAAAAAAAACTGCATGACCTAACAATATATCTTAGGATATCATTGTAATTTAAAAGTCAAGTTTTTATTTTGCATACAATTGAGAAAGAATAAGTTATTGCTTAGGCACACAAAATCAGCTATTCTCAATAAAATAAAAGTATCCTTGTGGCACTCACTGGGTTATTTTGTATCTCTAAAATTCACACTGTGTACCTTTGAGCAACATTCCAATGCTCTGCCTACAGAGTAATCATGAGATGAGTTCCCATGTGTTGGTTGCCTTAGATTGTTGAGAAGAGAACATGGGCAAGTTGTCTGTCACAGAAAGGGTAGGAGTCACTGGGCCGGGTGAGGCACTGGAGGAATGAAATGACTTCTGCTTCTTAACTTCATAAGCACAGACATTATTTAACAATAATTTGTTTACTTCCTCCCCCCTTCACTCAGTCTGTACATTCCTTTCTTTTAATGTCTTGTGCTTCTGGTGATGAAACCCAGGGCCTCCAGCAGACCAGGAAGTGCTCCACTGCTCAGTGAGACTGCAGCCTGTCCTGGGCCTCACGAACAGACTCAGCACTTGGTACTGGAGATGACTGTCACCTTCATGTCGATATCGCCAGGAGTTGTCGCCTTCTTGAATGGAATATACATATTCTCTAGTGACATTTATTTCTGCTTTCCTCTCAGCTATACTGAGCATAGGGTCGCATATGCCTCTTCAGACAAACGCCTAAAAACAAAGAGGTGCAGGATACAGTGGATAGACCCTTGAGCCGTAACATAGGTGGTTCAGGAAGGGGCTTGTCTGAGTCGGTGGTGGCACCTGATTTCTTGCTCATTTATTCAATTTCAGTGAAGGACACGTGTGCTTCTTCAAAATTTTGTAAAGACATTTGAAAAAATATTCAGTAATAACTTTTCTTCTCATCAAAGGAGAATTTCATGAAAATGAAAAATCCAGTTTTGGAGAAAGTGATTGATGTATGTATATGAGAGGATCTTATGGAGCAATGGCATGGTTCTCTGAAACTTCAAGGAGAGAGTGGCCATGTGGGTTTGTTGATAAGTTTTAAAGATATAAATATAAAATACATATATTCAAATTGAAGAGAAGTGGTTATGGTCTGCTCAAGTTTGAACACTAAATACTGAGTTTTTAAAGTACTGGAGGTCCCTTGTCACTGACAGGTGAGGACACCTAGGTCTGCTAGGCAGTGCCTCATAGCAGACATTCATGTATGAGAGTCTAATAGAGGTGCAGAAGCCATCTGGAGGGCAGATGGAGGGAATGAGAAGGGGCTGCCATAAAAGTATACAGCAGCGTTTTTATGTTCTTGAGAGTCTCTGTGAGATGGAGCCATATGGGGCCCATGTGGCCATATGGTAGCCCCTACACATGGCCCTGGTCTGCTGAGGGGGAAATGGCATAGGAAAGAAAGAGGTGGACATCTCTGGAAGCCTGAATGAGCTGTTCTGACATTCCTTCATTCCTCTACCCACCATAAGCTGGAAGAATAACCAAACAAGAGATGTTTCACACCTTTCTCCAGGGGATACCTACTTGTGGAAATGTGTATACAAGCCCCTACAGTAGGCTCCAGTGATTCATGGGACCGATTGGCTTGATGATCCCCTGGATTTAACAGAACTGAAATGGAAGACGTTGACCACAATGAGTAGAACAGGGAAGAGAATTCCAGGGCTCCCAGAGAAGGCTTTTATTTCTCTTGTTACTTAAATCAATAACAGAACAGAAAAACCTCAACAATTCATGCACTATTCTATTACCAAATCAAGCTGAGTTTCAAAATTTTAGAGATGCTTAAAGGCAATCTACTTAACGATTTTTCTAAATAATTTGATCCTTATACAATCACCAAAGTGATTTCATGATTCTGCATATCTTACCTGTCTGGTAACACCAGTCATAGGAGACCCAGTGATGTGTGTGGAATGACTGAGTGAATGGATGAATGAATAGATGGATTTAGCTTTTATACTTTTACCAAAGAAGAATAGAGAATACAGGTAAGGAACACACAAACCACTAAACACCTGCGTCTTGTTTTTCAGGCAGCTTTGAATTCTTCATCAATGTATGATAAACACCCTTCTATTTAGAAATTAGTAATAATGCACCCAGATAGCAAGCAGCAGTGGAATCCATTGGAATATAATTTTTAACATTCTTATTCTTTTGCACATACTCTTTCATTCTTGTAGATAGAAAAAAAGAGTTGAGTGTAGCCATTGGATATTTGTTTGTGATTGTGGGAAGTGATTGAAGCTGTTCTGAAAGACTTTCTTTTCTTTCGCTGTTCAGGTTCTGACTTGAAACATTCAGAAATGTTAGAGAAAATTCCAGCCGTTTCTGCAGCTCTACCTTTCATCTGCTCAGAAATAGGACAGACATCGCTGGGCATTCCCAGCCAGGGAATTACAAAGACGGGAAGAAGGAAATGACAGAAGCTCTGAGTGGAGGAGCTGGGGGAGGGGAGTGGAGGACAGGTGTGAGCCCCGGCTGCCCTGCTGTGCCCTGGGGTGCTGCTTCTACTTAACCCTTTTCCTCCTGCAGAGAATGAAGGAATTTCGGCCTGTAGGTGCTTCTGCAGAAAGTAATGCAAAGGGGAAAATCATCTGATGCGTTCCTTCCTATTTCCTTATGTTCATTTCCTAATCGCTTATCCATCCTTTTGAACAAAGGGCGCTATGATAACAGATTCTCTGGAAAAGCAAGCAAGCCAAGCAGGCTGATAGGAAAGGAAAAATCTGCCTTGCTTTTCATTAGACCTGACTTGCTTTCTTTAAGCTATAGCTGCCTTTTTGCCCCTTTAGTTTTATGAGGCTGTGAATCCGTGTGGTCTGTACAGTGTCTCCACAGCCTGCCTTGGACATCATACATGTCTCCATACTGATGGTTGATTGGCTTTAAGCCTGTGAGTGATGAAGCAAGTCTTGTTCTTCAGAGGCTACACCCGCTCTGTAGTGTGAGGAGGGAGTACTGGGTTAGAATCTGAGTATTCTTGTTGCTGAGCCTAGTTCTCAACCTGTGGGTCACGACCACTTTGGGGTTGAATGATGCTTTCCCAGGGGTCACCTAAGACTATTAGAAAACACAGACATTTACAGTATGATTCATAGCACTGGAGAAAATTAGTTACAAAATAGCAATGAAAATAATTTTATAGTTGGGGGTCCCCAAAACATGAGGAATTGTATTAAAACTGCATTAAAACGTTGAGGAAGGTTGGTGAAGGGCTTTGTTGAGCACTGGACTGATAGAATCCTGATTAAGTGAGGGCAGGGCCCTGGTTTTCTGTTAAATTTTTATCTCCTTCCCTGTCAACAACAAGTTCATAATGACCTTGAAATGTAATTTTTTATAGAGGAATATAAAAATGCTTGTTGGACAAACAAAGTATTGTTGAATTTCTTCCTTGCTGAGCTTGCCTTCTTGCAAGGTCACCAGGCCAGTAAGTAAACCTAGCATAGTCCCTGCTACAGCCTGGCTGTTGGAGGGTAGACAGAGAAGCTTTTAGATGCTATACATTTTTCTGTGATTTTATGTAAATGATATGTACATGACCTTATTGTAGTACTGCTTTTTCTTTGTAGTTTAGACCCAGTTCTGCTGCGCTGAGACTGACATTCTGCTCACTAAGCAGGCACACCATTACTAAAGCCACCTCCACAAGTCCCTTGCCTTTTATTTGCAATGTCATGTGACAAATTGACCAATGTAGTTTATCTATAGCTATATATATGAGCCCTAGTGAAGCATGCTTAAAACAAATAGTACTCGGACAATTGTGAGCCAGTGGCTTGAGTTGGGGATTTCATCTTACCTAGGCCTTGACAGGTCCCCAGGCTGTGGTATTGTGCATCTAGGTTTGCAAGCCTCTAAAGTAAGACATTGACTGTGCCTGTCCCACTGCCATTATTTTGAGAACCTTTTAAAGATCTGTTCTGGATCTGTAAGAGCGAGGCCCCCATTCCCCTTTTGTCAACCTCCCTTTAGCGTCCTCTCTCCATGGCTCGATGACTAGCCTCCTGACCTGACCTCTGCCTATGGTCTCTGTACTGCTCGTCCTTCCTCTGGATGGGTTTGAGAAAAAGGACACACAGCTACTTGGTTTCTCACTCCTGGAATGATGAGGAAGCGAATGGCAGAGTGAACAAAATCCATTTGGATTTTTACAGCTGTTCTTACACAGCAGAAACCTCTGGGTGGTCCTTAGGTTTCATATCTGGGAAAATTATGTTTTAAGACAGGTGAGTACCATTCAGTATAGTAGAAAATGTACTGAAATGGGTCCCAGGTCTGGGCTCCATTAGTAAATCAGCTGGAGACATAGAGCAGGCTATAAATGAGGTGAGCTCTAAAGTGTCATGTACCACAAACTTCTGCCCTTAAAGGGCTCTCCTCTTCATTTGCAAAATATACCAAAGAACTACAGAATCCTAGATCTGATACAAATAGCTGAGCTCCAGAATTCTCTGGACATTAGAAGTGAGGCCACGTCAAGCTACTGATACTGCTGCTGTGTTTCTAGAACCTTGTGGAACAGAATGTTGATTGACTGTGATGCTTGAAACCCAAGGCTCAGTGGTCTGTATGTGGTGGGGATTTACATGTGTTTGTATATAGCCGGCACAGGGAAACTTAAAGCTCCTCTGAGAAATTTCACTATAACAACATGTCTAGTGAATACCTCGATTCATCAGCTACCAGCAAAATCCATTTACAGAGTTTTATTGCCAAACCATTTTAGGATATTCGGAGATAGTCTAGTGCAGGAGAGGAAGTACAGCCCCCTCCCCACAGTGAAATATACACACATTGTATCTTTATCCTAATTACCCCCTGTATGCTCTCAAGTTTTAACTTTACACAAGACTTCTGTGTTTTAAAAAGTGCATTTTCATTATTCAGCGTCTGCATCCATATGATTGAGTGCCTTTGAAAATGTTAATTCTTTTGTTCTCTGTATAAGTCTCTGACTTACTACTATGTGGGCACTGTTTTATTAGTAAATGCTATGGACACAGTTGAAAACAAAACTGGTTTCTTGTGTTTGTGAATGCTTATCTTCTGGTGTAGTCAAACAAACAGTAAACAACATGCGGAAAGGGGCTGCACATTAAATGGTGGATGATGGATACTTGGTATTGTTGTGGCTGGTGGCTTCAGTAACTAATCCACGTCTTCCAAAGCAAGTACATTGGAAGTGTTTTAATAGATTCAGAGATCTTAAATATTAACATGGAAGTTTGGAACCCAGCAAAATAGACTTAATTGAAATAGAAAGGACGTCTGATGTGTGTTTATTTAGGATATTTGTTACTGTTATGCAGCTGCTCTGAAGGCTAAAGGATCTTCCTCCCTGGAAATGTTTGATAAGATGGGGAAAGTAGCTTCCACAAGTCAGAGAACAAGGATGCCACTTGAGGCCATTCTCAGTACTATGGAAGTGTCATTTTCTAAATATTGGGTTCTTTGCTTATATGCATACTAATGAAAATAAAGTCAAGGGAAAGCTCAGTCATTAGCATACGCCCCAGGTGCTGCAGAGATGATGGAGAGCACCAGTGACCAGTCAAGGCTTGTTTGGCCACAAAGGGCAAAGACATGGCCCAGCTATGCACAGTGACAGCAAAAATGTCCCCAGTGGTATCAGAGAAGTCGGAACAGTTGGGCTGCGATCAGGATGTAGATTCTATTCTGCTCTAGACTGCTGTACTACACTTTTCCGTTTGGTTTGTTTGAGTGAGGCTATTTTTGATGTCGTGTTTAGTTCTTGCAGTTCTTTTAGCTTTTCTCCTAACTGCTAATACAGAGAATGTGTTTGTCAACCATAATTGAAACACTGGGACATTTTTATAAATTCGCATTAACGACGTAATGAGATAATTAGAACTGAGTAAAATAATTCTTCTCAGTTGTCTCATTATATATACAAATATATATAATATATACATACACACACACACATGCACACACGCAGGGGACTTGGACCACATGAAACCTGAGGTCCCTGCAGACCTGAAATCCAGGGTTCAAAGGTTACTCAAAATGACAATTCATTTATCCAAATCTTGCCTCATTAGATGGGTCCTTGTTCAGAACAATTGTCCTCATTTAATGGACTTCAGTGTTGAGGTAGAAGTTAATTAAATTGTGCCAGTGATTGAATGTACATTTCAATCTAGAAATGAGCCCAGATGCACTCCTAGCTTTATTCCAAAGACATTCTTGTTAGAAATGGAATCATGGGTAAACAGCATAATTGAAGGAAGCATAGTTCAACTCAACCTTATTTTAGATTTACTTGAGAGAAGCCTCCTCTCCAGCACACAGGACGTGCTTCCTGTCGTCCAGGTATGAGAAGGATGGCCACGTGGGCAGCTAACTAAAAATATCTAAGAAAGAGAGAGTGAGAAGGGAAAGGAGGAAGGGAGAGAGAAATGGGCAGATAGACCAACCTAGACCTGAGCTATAAAATGAGAAGTGGGACAACACCATTTTGTCTGTGGATGTTGTCCAGTATGTCCATCATCCAGGCTGATCTATTCATACCACCTTTGAGCATGCAGTTACATATGGTAGCCAGGGAACTGATGCTTTTACACTGCCTGTAGACTGAGGGTTAATTAATTTCCTGTTGGTAATAAAGCAAGATGAAGTGCAGTGAGACTGACTGATCACAAGATCCTTAACACACACTAACTGGCTGTGGAAACGTGGGTGTTTCCATGACAGTGTAGCATGTAAGCAAAGAAGCTCTTTCATGGACAAGGGCATAGTGGAGCAGCACAGTTGATCCAGAAATGGTGCCTACTTAAATGGGCAGAGATCATTGGGAAGGTTTTGTTTTGTCTTTGAGACAGGCCCTCATATAGCCCAGCTGGGCCTCATAGCCAAGGTTAACCTTGAACTTCTGATCCTCCTGGCTGTGCCTCTTGAGTGCTAGGAGAAGAGGCATATGCACCATGCTGGTTTTATATAGTCCTGGGGAATTGAACCTGGAGTTTTGGGCATACTCACACTGCACTCTACCAGCTGAGCTATGTCCCTAGTCACAAGATGCTTGTTTCTTAAAACATTCTCATGGTTAGTCCACATTTGAGCTATAGTAGTTTATATCTGAATTATATTGTTAATATTATGAACAGCATCACCAAAGTTAATGCGAACTGTTAGAGTTTCAGCTGATAGTTTGCAGTGGAAGGTAATTCATGCAGTGACTAGCGAGCAATAGCAGTGAGTCACATGGAGAGGACGTCTTGTTATGCTTTTACGTTTATGATTTTCTGTTTCCACCCTTGCTTATTCTATGCCCATTATTGTAATGTGTGAGTTTGTATACATATTAAAAAGTAGAAACTAAAGCATTCAATAATTTAAAATGACCATGCAGATAACTTTTATGTGTGTTCTATCAGAGGTTGTTTGTGAAAATAATCTCCACAGTACAGTTTCTTGGTTTTGTGACAGACATGGTTTTTGGTCTGTCTAGAGCAGTAGTTCACAACATCTAGGTAGTGACCCCTCTGGGGACTGACTAACACTTTTACAGGGAGTTGCCTCAAACAATGGGAAAACACAGATTTACGTTATGACTGAAAATAATTTTATGGTTGGGTGGGGGTCAGCGCAACATGAACTGTGTTAAAGGTCACCACTGTTCTAAAGGAAAACTCTGTTTTCATAGCCTACGGATTGTTAAACAGTTTTTTCTCAGTAAGTCCTGGATATTACATTGGTATGCTTAATGCTGTCTTTTACTAGGAACACATGGGAGTTTGCTTGAGTCTGGCTGTTTATATATTCATTTTTATGTGAGATATTTGTAAGGCCTTGTGGAGACACTGAAATTCATGAGCGCAGACATTGTCCATAGTGAGCTTGATCGTCCATCTCCTCTTATATTAAGAGCAGCAACTGCTGTTACTTGAAGATTAGGGTATAGTTCAGTGGTTCATATGTTCATATATGCTTGCTCAAGCATATCTGAGGCACCCATTTCTCAAAAACAACAATCACCTGAAAATGTTTTTAAGATAATGTCACAAGTTGGAAAAACAAAGGCTATTGTCTGCCTCTCTGTGTGTCTCTCCCTGAAACAGATACGCATGCTGTCTTTCCATATGGATTATCAGATTATCTTTCTGAATCTCAAAATGAATCTTCACCAGGAAAATGGAAACAAAAAATCTCTGTCTCTGTCTCTATCTGTCTCTGTGTGTCTGTCTGTCTGTCTCTGTGTGTCTCTCTGTCCCGCTGTCTTTGTGTCTCTATCTTGTGTCTTTATGTCTCTGTATCTCTATGTCTCTTTCTCTGTCTATCTCTGTGTCTCTGTCTCTATGTCTCTGTGTGTCTCTGTGTGTCTATGCCTCTCTGTCCGTCTGTCTCAGTGGATGTGTGGGGCACATAGTCCTGTCAGTCTGTTAACTGATGGCACTTCTTTGATTGTAATCACTGCTTGTTAATCTCTCATGGCATGTTTCAATCAAATTATCACTTCATTTAAAGGACACAATGTCACGGAATTGCTGTAGCTGACAAGTACATATCTAAAAAGAATAGTCTTTGTATGGGAGGATTTTTGCCTGTTCTCTTCCCTTGACTCATCTTTTCCTCATTTCTCTTTGATCTAGCTCACTTTACCCATTTTCTACCCCCATTATCCTGCCTTTCTGCCCTCAGGCATTCTTTGCCTGACAACTGAAACCAGCCTTTGATTTCTGTTTGCAGCATTTCAGTTCCTGTTGGGCTGCCAATCCTTCCAAATCTTAGAAATAAATATGAAATTAGTCATGATTGTCAAATAAGGATGGACAATATGAAAAACAAAACCAAAAATTTCCAGAATATCTTATCATCATCTAAATAGTGTCAGAACACAATTTTCAGAGAATTCTTTTTTTTGTTGCAGGCCTAGCGGTCTTCCTGTACTCAGCCTTGTAAGGATAGTTGGCAAATCCCGACTCCTAAAGGGACATCCCTCAGTGTGACATAAACATGCAGGTTAAAGTAGTGTGTCTAGGCGGGTTTTTGTCCTGAGCACCCGGCCTGGAAGGGACCATAGCTTAGCTCAACGACCTTGTGAGCCTCCGCTGTCATCCTGTATCCTGGCAGCAGGCTTTATGCGTGTTATGGTCTTATGAAGAAGTCTCATAGCACACATTTTCTTTGGTCTTGCTGTCACTCAGCTGTTGGATAGCAAGTTCTAGATCTTACACCTAGTGTTCAATAGTGTGACTTTACAAAGGGAAAATCTAACCATGGCAAGTGGCTCAGCAGCGAATGTGTGGGAAGAATGGCCAAAGCCTGTCTCCAGCACAGAGAACAAGCCAAAATCCTGATGACCTTTATCCTAAACTTGGATCTTTTCCTCATGAACTATGAACTCACAGGCCTTGTTTTTGATTGACCTGAATTTGGTGGTTTTGCATGATAGTTTCCATGAAACTGATAATTCCTGAAATAATTTCTGTTGATGTTGATTGGCCTGGCATGTATACCTCAGAGTTCTGACAGGGTACACACACTGTTTAAGAGTCTCTGGGGGTGGGGGTAATCTGTTCTCACTAAACAAGAAGACACATGGAGAAAGTGGCTTCTTGAAATCCATGGTACTGAAGTCAGTCAGTATAAACTCAGAATATTAATGGCTGCAGACATGTTCCTTTCTTACGTAACTGAGGAAGGAACCTAAGAACCAGATCACATGTATGATCCTGTCCTTGGGCCTCTGAGAACTCCCGGTATAAATGTATTACTTTTGATTAGACATGGCTACATGCTGCAACAAAACTCTAATGACTTGAACGTGGCATGAACCTTTCTCTTTCCTATGGAAACAATGTGGGGAAGTGTGCTGTGATGCCTCCCAGGCTAGCCTGCTCTCGGTGCTAGGGTTCCTTCCGGTGCCACCGGGGCCAGACTGCTGTCCATGCTAGGGTTCCTTCTGGTACCGCTCGGGCGGGTCCACTGACCGTGCTAGGGTTCCTTCCTGGTGGCTGGCGCAGCACACCTGGGTAGGTCTTTCATTTCACTTCACAGGAGCATGCATGTCTCCGCAGCACCCTGTGTACCACACATGTATACCACAGCCTTGGTCTTGGTACCAGTGGTTAGAGCTTTGGCTCATGGCCACATCCCTCTGCACGTGAAGCTGGAAATCACATTGCTTTATTTTGCTTTTAGTATCTGAGGAACAAGGCGCCCAGGGGGGAAAAAAAGTTGATTTTTAAAGAAGGATAAAATAGCTTGTACTTTAATAAATATATAATATATAAAAGATATATATATATATTATTCCATTTATTAAAGTGGAATATATATATCCTCCCTGTCTCCCTCCCTCCCTCCCATCTCTTCCTACCTTAGCATCTTTGTTCGGAATTATCAGGGTGTGCTACCACACACAGTTGTGAGCTGATACAGGGGACTTGAGGCCACAGTGACACTTTTTTTTTTGAAAGACAAACATATTGTGATTTAAAGCATCTAGAAAGCCTAAAATAGTTTAGAGTAGATTGGCCCTTATAGTCACCTCATCAGTGAATATTTACACATAGACGTGTCCTCTTAGTCTGCAATGCTTACGTAGCTGCTAAGTACCTTCTTGTCTGATACGGGCCATTGGATTATATTTGAGAATTTGCTCCAAAAAATTAAGTATTTTTATAAATGAGATATATAGATTGATGGATGAGTGGGTGGGTGGGTGGATAGATAGGTAGGTAGGAAGAAATATTCCATTGTCAGTGGCTTGAATGTTAACAGTGGCATAAATAAAATTTGTGGGAGTAGCTTATAATACACTATTTCATTATCTTGTGTCATTTTAGGAAAGACATTGAGGTCTGTTCCCTGGCACAGAGTTCTCAAGCCCATGTAATGTCCCTGTATGATAGGGGCGATAGGAGCAACTTTTCAGTATTTGGTCTTAGTTGCTGTTTCCTAACAGAAGAAATTATGAAACCTTTGGATCTCCAGAGTGGTAAGACTGACCTTTGGCTGGAAGCCAAAGGCCATGGTAACTTCAGGGTGGAGGCTGGTCACTAGAAAGACTAAGACCAATAGGGTTTTAGTCCCACCACCTTCAAGCATGAAGCTAGAAATTAACGTAATTACCAGTGTCCCATAATTTATCCAATCATACCTATATAATGAGGCCTCCCTAGAATCCTGGCTCACAGGGTGGGGGGCCACTTGCACAGGGACCGTGCTTTGAGACCAGGTCTTATTTAGTCCTTCATTCAGAATACTGTTCATCCCTAGCTGTTGTGTGATATTTTATTCTTTTGGCTTTTTGGGCGGCCTACCACCCAGCTTCCAGATAAATCACACACAGAGGCTTGTTCTTAGTTATAAATGCCTGACCTTAGCCTGACTTGTTACTAGCCAGCTTTTCTTAACTTAAATTACCCCGACCACCTTTTGCCTCTGAACTTTTATCTTTCTCTATTTCTGCGTACCTTTCTTTCCTTCTTACTCCGTGACTGACTGGCCCCTAATATCCTCCTCTCCTTGTCCTCTTGCTCCTCCTCTCAGGTTTCTCCTATTTATCCTCTCTGCCCTGCCTATCCTTGCTCCTGCCTCGCTATTGGTCATTCATCTCTTTATTAGGACCATCAGGTGTTTTAGACAGGCACAGTAACAGCTTCACAGAGTTAAACAAATGCAGAATAAACAAAAGTCACACACCTGAAAATAATATTCTCCAACACCTATCTGTTGTACCAGCATCTGTTGTAATGAACCAGGAAAAAATTCCTTAGTTGAATCAGTAGAACAAATGATCAAATATAAAGAGGTATTTATTTGGGGGGGGGAGGGATCCCAGTTTATAGCTAGTTAGCAAAAGTACAGTCAACAAGCTGGGATTTGTGATTAGTGTCTGAAAAAAGAGCACCCTGGTAGGATTGACTCTTAAACTGTACTGACTCTGAGCAGTTACTGTCATGATTGAACTGCAGGACGCCTAGCTGTACCAAGAGGAGGAAAATAATTTTATTCTTTAGAGTAAAGAATTATTATGTATGTGTATGATGGACATGTATGCCATGGTGTGTGCGTAGGGGTTAAACTCATGTAGGATCAGAGGACAACATTAGGGAGCCATTTTTTTCCTTCCATCTTTACATGGGTATCTCACTGGCATTTTTTATTCTGTTATATTTTCTATTTATGTCCTTGGTGACATTTGTAATGTATCACCACCAGGAGCTGTAGGATCCCAATATTAAGAGAAAGTCTTACAGGTGTTGGTAACTTTAAGTGGTTCATTAATTTTGGAACAAAACAATGTAGGACAGGGAGTGTGCCTCAGTGGCGTTGTGTGCTGAGCATATGAGATGACGAGTTCTGGCCGCACCCAAACACCAGAACACAGCTGTGTCAGATGAAGATGCTTAGTAAGAAGCTCAAACGGGGACATTTGTCCTTGAAGATATCTTGTTTAGTGACAGGTGATATGTGTTTTACATTCTGTCTCCCCAGATGTTGAACTAGGGAGCTCCAGCCATAGCTGAGATGAGCAAATACCACGGCTTTAACATGGAGTTTAGCTCTTTTGACTTAAGGGAGCGTAATCGTGATTCATGCTCCAGTACTTGTAATGCTTGTGGAGAAGTCTGTCTGGGAGGAAAGGTTGATAGGATGATTTGGGCTGTGGATGTTTTGGTTGATTTGAGTTTTTTTGTTTGTTTGTTTGCTTTTTCCTAGACAAGTTTTCACTACATAGCCCAAGGGGACTTTGAACTCTTGAGCCTCATCCTCCTGAGTGCTAGGATTACAACATGCGCTATCATACCAAGACACACATGATCATTCTCCTGAGTGCTAGGATTACAACATGCGCTATCATACCAAGACACACATGATCGTTCTCCTGAGTGCTAGGATTACAACATGCGCTATCATACCAAGAAACATGATTTGGCTTTTGAAAAAAGTTTCTGCCTTAACATTTTGAGTTTTTAATGTAAACATGTAGTTGGCCAATTCATATACTTTGATAACATTTATGAATTTGCGTCAGTCCTTCCATGTGATCGTATGTTCTGCCTCTCTGTGCACATGCCGGCTTTCTTTCACATGACCAAGAGCAGGTGTGGGTCCAAGTATACTTGGGTTTTCTAGGCCTCACACATGTACCGAATGCTGGCAGCAGGCAGGACTTAGGCTGGGGCCTTATTTCACTCACAGTGCTCACTGTCTGTCATCCCAGGGCTTGAAGACTAGTTCTGTGGGTGCTTTAATTAGCTCTCTGATCAATTTCCAAAGCCCAGTGGGCAGCTTTGCCTCAGACTCAACAGAGAGCATGGTACTCAGCCTTGAGTAATAGGGACTCAGTACCTCGTTCCCTACCAAACGTTTTGTGACCGTAAGCCACAAATCTGCCTTTTACCTGTGTGTGAAGCTAAGCAACTGTCCATTATGGACAGACACTCTAGTGACCCCTGTGGGAATAGGGCCTCAGGCGAGTCTGTTGGCA
>LOEQ01001231.1:129692-149753 GCA_001685075.1 Bramus lutescens
GCTGGCATTGGGTCGGTCTCTCTTTAGCCCTGACTTTTGCTGGCATTGGGTCGGTCTCTCTTCACCCCTGACTTTTGCTGGCATTAGGTCGGTCACTCTTCACCCCTGACTTTTGCTGGCATTGGGTCTGTCTGTTTTCACCATAGTAAGGAGATCTTGCATCACTTTCCCAGCTTTTGTTGGTGGCATTGATGCAAACTTGAGGCCTCATAGTACTAGGAAAGCAGTTTATCCACCATTGAACCAACTCCTTACAAATGCATCAAAAGGTAAAGGTGAATGGCCTTGGGACCTGATGTGTGTCTTGTGGGCTTTCTTATCCTTCTTCTTGCCCTAAATGAAAACGAATAGGTTTGTAAAGTCTTACTTTCTCAGAACTTGAAGGCTTCCTTTTCTGTACAATTGGAGTATATATCTCAAAAGGCTTAGGAACTTCATTTTTTAAAACACATCATTTATGCACTGGTTTTCTTTTTCTCTCTTTTTTGTTTTTTTGTTGAGCTCTATATTTTTATCCATTCCCCTTCCTTCCTCCCCCCTCCCTTTCTGCACTCTCTCATGATCCCCACACTCCCAATTTATTCAGGAGATCTTGTCTTTTTCTTCTTCCCTTGTAGAAATCTACATGTATGTATCTCTTAGATACATGTATCTACATGGATGTCTCTCTCAGGGTCCTCTTCACTATAGTCCTTGATCAGTCAGCATGTTTCTGCAATGGGCACTATTCAGGTACCTTTTTTGTCCTTCCTCTGCTCACATTGTATTTGTTTTCTTCTTTTGCAGAGACGCTCCTCGATGACTTCCTTCTCACGTATACAGTATTCATGACAACTGATGACCTGTGCCAGGCGCTGCTGAGACAATATCCTTCATTAACTTCAGGATGCTCTGTGGGCTTCTTCTGACAGATGTCCCACATTACGAATTAACTGCCTTTCCTAATTTACTCAACCCACGGTGAAGTGTGAATGTGTTAAATATTAATATGATGAAATCCAAGGTGAAGATGGAATGAGAGAGGGATAGCAGAGAATTCAGGGCTTCTGTCTTCATAGTCTACTGTGGGCAAAGGGTACTGTGTATATCGTGTTTACTTTATATCTGCTTCTCATGGTTGCCTAGGGAGCTGGAAGTAAACTTGCCTTTTAGGTAAATTCAAGTGAACAGGTCAAGTGGATCGACAATAACAAACATTAAGTATTTTTATAGAAAATCAATCATTTAGAGTTAGACTTCTTGTGCAACACCCCTCTGTGTCTGTATGTATCTGTGTATGTGTGCACACGTGCGTGTGTGTGTCTGTATACATATGTGTGCGTGTGTGTGTGATATCTTATTTCTGGGAGAGCATCTCTGGACACCTGAACTGTCTTCCCCATAGGAAATCCTCTCATCCTTGTATGTAATTGTTGTAATTGTCATCTCTTTGGAGTGTTTTCACTCACTGCATACTTTCCTCAAGTGTCAGGTGGGATTAGAAGGTTAATCGCTGGCTAAGAAGCCTTACAATTTTACTCAGTAACCAGAGAGGTTCTGCAAACTGATGAGCAGTTTCCACTAGGGCTTCTTGCCTCGCTGTACTTAGAGAAGATGCCTCAAAAGCAATTAAGTATTTAATAAATTAGTTTAGTTAGTTAATTTTATTTCTAATAGTAATAAATTAATCATAGCCTTTAAGCATTTAATAAGAAACTTTACTGATTTTATTAAATGAAGCTAGAGATTCCATCTCAATCTCTGTAGGAGAACACGAATAAAGTAATCCCACACCAGCTCAGAATTGAGTATAATAAAGCATTCTTTATTTAGGAGGTACTCACAGATCACAGTCCTCTGCACGGATGGGGAACAGGAATTGAATCCATCAGCAGAGAGAAAGAGAGAGAGAGAGAGAGAGAGAGAGAGAGAGAGAGAGAGAGCTTCTGCACATGTTTTTGGTGCCCAAGGCCACACCCAACCTGGTATAGTATCTCAAAGCCATTGGCTGAAGGAGGTTTCTCAGCAAATCTCCATAGGAAATGTTCAGGAAAATGGATTATAAGCCAAAGATTTTTATTAAAATCTAATGATAACGGCCATTTAAGATTCTTTTCCTGTAATTGTTATATGTCTCCCAACTACACTGCATTTTCCCACGTAAAAGAATACTTTAAAACTTCATAAAGTGTTGAAAATGAAACATGTCTTAAAAACATATGACTAAGCCTGCTCTACAGAGTGTTCAGAACAGCCAAGGCGACCCAGAGAAGCCCTGTCCCAAAAACAAAAATCAAGAGTATTTATAGATTTATGTATGTGCGTATGAACAGAAATGACATCTGTTTATGCACGCACTGCTGTGGTACTTCCCTGGCCCCGCCAACCAAGCAGATCTATAGCTAGTTTGACAGTTTCTAAGCACTGACCCATAAAACTGATCTTGTAACGTTAGTTTTGAATTTGAAAATGTAAACAATATGCAGATTTTTTTCTCACAGTTTTGAAGTGGAGTGCTTTTTTTAAAAAAAAAAACAAGAATAATTACAAGTTTTTAAATTTCTCCTTCAGATGTATTTTGGGAAAGAAATCTGTGAGCTAATTTCATCTCCATTTTAATGCTTATCTGCTCGAAGGCAGTTACCACCCATTAGCTCTAAAATTATGTCCTATAGCAAACTGTTGTATTCAGCTATGGTCCAATTATTATTCTTATTACCACATAGTAATGTAGTGCCCCTGTGGATGTTTCCGAAGAATGTCTGAGGGTCTCCTTGTGTATTAGTGTTTTTCAGTCTTTAGCTGGGACATTTTATACGGAATTTTAGTTCTTTCTGCAACTTTTTCATTATTAAAGTCCACATGTCTTTTTGCGTGACTGCTTTTGTCGTTTGCTGTCTGTGAAATCCCACCAGCCACAGTTGAAGCTATGATACCCATATCGCATAGCAGCAGTTTTGCCCCATGCTCATGAAGATGCAGTTCACTCCATTGCTAAAGATGACCCAGCGCATTCTTGTTTGTGTTTTCTCATGGTTTATAAACACTGTTTATAGATTGGGACTATTTTGCAGTGCTTGGATATTTTATATGGATATTTTTATTGTAATAGGTTCGAATGGCTTTTGACTTTTATCATAGTAAAGCACATTATTTAGGCTCATAGCCAGGGCCAGCTAATATTCAGTGCATTGCGAAGATCCTGCAGCTCATCCTGTGCCCTTCCCCCACTACTCCATTTATAAATCAGCCAAATATAAAAGAACCTATACCTTACTACAGAAGTCGAAGAACAAATGCCAGTTTAACCCTTAAGTGTTCTAAAAGGTACATATATTGCAGGGAACATGAGGTTAAGAAAATAAATATTAATAACTGTAAATTTGGAATAGTAGTTGAACACTCAAAGTCTTGAAATTGCTTTATTCTGCTGATGCATGACTGTCGGACTTAAATATGACATATGAATGAGAAGCACAGAATTTCACTAGAAGAGATTGAAGTTGTTAGTGTTTCTCACCTGGCTACATCTTCCCCCACGCTGGCCATTGCTGAAAACAGAACACATGGAAACAGACATAACACAGAGTTACCCTTCAAAGTTGCTTTTCAAGAGAAAAACTGAAAGAAATAGGCACTTTAACAGACATTTTTTGTTTGTATGGCTCAGTTGATTTCACAAGTAGAATTTAAAAGTAGTCACAAAGTAACCTTGCAAGTTAAGGAGAAAGTGACTGAGCCATGTGTTTACATAGTTACAGAATCTGATGAATAATAGCTCCTTTCTATTTTGCAGCTGTTCATCGGCATTAACAGATACGCACTCTTGACAAACCATCTCACAATGTTTCGTTTGTCTAGCTAGCTTTTCAGCACAATCAGTGCAGCTGGGGCCCAGGAATGGTGATGTGGTGCACACCTGTAATCCCAGCTCTGGGAGGTGGAAGCCAGAGGATGAAAAGTTGAGGCAGCCTCTGCTGCAAGAGACTTTGTCCTGAAAAAAAAGAAAGAAAGAAAAGGGGGTGGGGGACAGAGAGAGAGATATTCATTTTAAGGGAATAAAAGAGTATGTGAATTTAGATAATTCTGGCCTCTAGTCTCATTCCAAGTCATCTAAGCTTGCTACTTTGAAGTCATTTTAATAATTAGTTAACATGTGGTCATTATATATACATTAGGAAATGACGGTAAAATGGCTCAGCTATTCTCAAATCTTGCTACTCTGAAAAGCCACTGTTAATCATCTGTATGTCTTTCTAAGTAATTAAAATATTCATATAAGCTTTGTTAAAAATAGTCATGTAAGCATTATTAACCCAAGTAGAAAATGCTGCTGTCTTTTTCTTTTTATGCTCAACAGTATACTGTAATGTTCATTTCCGTCTATGTAATGACCCCCATTTCTACGGCCTCAGAGCCACTTATTTAACTGACTTCTTGCTGGGACACGTAGCCCGTCCCTGCTGTGTTTTAAATTTACTTTAATGAAGGTGAAAATCTCCACCCTTTTACTTGGGCCCTTGCACATTCATCTGGTTCTTTCATCAAGGAAATTCTTAGGATCTGGCATTTGAATCAGATCATAAATTGTGCTTCAGACAGCTGTGCTCATCTGGAACAACTTTAGAAGCAACTGCTTTTATAAAATATGAAGTTCTGCAGATCACAGATGGCCTGGCTTCCTTCTGATGTGCCTCATTGAAACAGTGTTCACCTGTGCTGTGAGGCCGCGTCTTCCTTGGAAGTGACTCTGAAATCAGTGGGCCGTCCTGTGTCCTTTGAACTGACGTGAAGCCCATACTGCCCCTGGGACTTTTCCAGCAGCTGCAGTGTGCGATCCAGCCCTCAACTGCACGGCCTCCTGCTGGGGATGCTTCCATTTGTTCCTGGGTTTGCTTTCATGCCTTTCAGAGCACACCGTCAGCTCTCCCTGCTCAGGGTCTATTCTTTATACAGTTCTGAATTCTTTGGAAAATACGCTGTAAAAAGCTAGACCAAATAGGCCTTTTCACATTTTGTATTTCAACGACACAGTGTTCTTTCTTAACCATTTGCACCTATTCTGCTAAGAAGCATCAAGGGGAAGAAGAAAAGTCAGATGTCCCTTGTCGGAAGCGTAAGGTCCTACATCTGGTTTCACAGTGGATTGCTCTGTACAAAGACTGGCTACATGAAGATGAACATTCAAAAATGTTTCTAAAGGTATTCCTACAATTTTGAGTATTTTGATGTTGAGTGACTGATTTTATTTTCATCTATATGATTCAAAAAAATCTTATTTTTAGTCATTCAGGTTTTGTGTGACAAATACAGTGAAAGTATAAATTCATTCTAACTTTCATGCCTGGCATTCTTTATATAAGTAGGAAATTATTTTAACAATTTTAAATATATAATGAAAAAACATATGAAAATTTTTGTATAGACTAATTTTGGGTGATTTATTTAAATCATGAGAGAATCTTTTGTAAATTAGATAAATAAGATAAACCAAAATATACTCTAAGATTTAATGCTAGATTTATGATAATGTTAAAACTAACAACACCAATATACGCAAACAGTACTTGATAAGCATTTAAAAATCTTCTTAATCATATGTATATTGTATCATAATATGAATTCTAAATACATGCTGTATTTGAAAATATATTTGAAAATAGATACTTGGCATTAAACTTTGAAATAGTAACAATCTGAAAGACACTAACCTAGATAAACCAATCTGTCTAAATATTAATAATTTATAATGTGTATTTACCAAGGTCTCTGGATTTGGCTTATATGACCATTGTATTGGATATACAAATCAGCACAAAGAAAGGTTAGACTGGGATTTTAGCAAGAAATCTGCTTTAGAATGATAAATGCCTGAGCTGATCCTGCCTATCATAGAGGAAATGGCATTGAACTTACCATTCACCTAGCCATCCCTCTGCCTAAACTCGGGTTATTTTTCAAGCCCAGTGGTTATTTTAATTAATATGTTTTCCTCTCAGATGGTCATGCAGGTGTTCTGTTTTGAGATCTGAACTACTTGTGGAAATCTCTAATAGCCAGTTTCCAGCATCCCCAACAGACATCTTTTAAAAGCAGCCTGAGAGAGCAGTGCCGGGTGGTTGAGTAGCTAAGGTGAAACTTCCAGTCCACAATTCCCTCGACAAGATAACCAGTACCAGAGCCTCTTTTCTTGGTGGTGGTACAGGGACTGAATGTGTACTGCCACTGAGTTATATGGCTGGCCCTGTCTTCATCTGAATCCTTTCTTGTCTCCACCCTGTCTGCAGACCATATACAGGAATGTGCTGGATGATGTCTATGAATACCCAATTCTCGAGAAAGAACTGAAAGAATTTCAGAAGATACTTGGGATGCATCGCCGTCAGTAAGTATTTAGCTTTTCTCATAGCAGTTAATGAATGCAATAGCCAGTGTGAGAATTTAGGCTGTCGTGTACATAAAGTGAATGCTTTTTGACATCTTAACCCTGGATTTATCTTTATTACCTAACATTTCTAATAGTAAATTATGTGTTTTTATTTTTGTGAATAAAAATAGAACATTAGTCATACTAACTTTTTGTTTTCTTTTAAATTTTCTATGATAAAAGCAGACTGGGCCATGACAACCTAAGTATATAAAACCAGTAAATTATTCCTTAATTTTAAGTCTCATATTTAGCTCATCATTTAGGGATTCGGTGCAATCTCTGTGAAGCAGGGATGAAAATATTTGTAAATAGTTCCAGTGAGTCACAGAGCATTTCATAGGCTCAATGTTATGAGATCCCCGAGGTTTCCTTTTCTCTTTAGAAAGATTGGAGAAAGCCATTTTCTCAAGTGACTGTTGGAATGCCCGAGTGTCCCATAAGTAGCACTCACACATCTTTCAGATTGGCAGTACCTGCCTTTGCTGGGTTTCAACTGATTCTCTGTTAATTTCGGTAAATGAAGACACTGAGTTCATTCAGTTCCGAGGACCAGTCTTTGCCATGTCTATCCAATTTGTAGTGCAGTCCTTACTTTTAGTAGCGTGAAGCAAGTACATCGTCAGGTTGGAGATGCTTTTAAGACTTCAGCAACAGTGAGTGCAAGTTCGGGCCTTTGAGATCATTGATTTAGCTGTAGTCAAGGGGCCCCATTACGAATGAAAGTTGTATATAGGCCAGCCTTAAGGAGCAAACAGATCATGTGTGAGCCTTTGTTTCAGGTGTCAGGATTGCATATCTAGGAATTGGGTGCAAGGTAGGACAGTGTTTTAGAAATGATCACAGTCGGGGCTGGAGAGATGGCTCAAGAGGTTAAGAGCATTGCCTGCTCTTCCAAAGGTCCTGAGTTCAATTCCCAGCAGCCACATGGTATCTCACAACCATCTGTAATGAGATCTGGTGCCCTCTTCTGGCGTGTGGGCATACAATACAGAATAGTGTATACATAATAAATATATTTTTAAAAAAAGAAATGATCACAGTCTATCATATGCATATATGAATAGCTTAGTATTGAGTTGAAATTATAATTAGTAAATGAGACAAAAATAGGAAAGAAACTGTTAAGTTGAGAGTGTAGCCCCCAGCCCCTAGCATCCATCCCAGCCTCTCTGGCCTGGGAGTTGTATTGGTCTGGACTCCAAATCCCAGCATGCCAGTGTGGTTTTCGGGTCTGCATGGGCTCCCTGCTGTCCTGTCTCCCCACCATGTGATTGGCCACCCAAGACCGTCATTCTTAATAAAACGATGGACATTTTGATTCGGTTTGATTTGACCTAATTGGATTTTTTTGTGCAGGTGGAGCTGCCCTTTTATTATTTTTACTTGTCAGACTTTATGACAAAATAATCTCTCCTTTGGATGTGGCTGTGCACCATGAGGCACAACTGTTACAGTTAGGAAACAGTAGTGCCTGGTTTAGTATACTTAATATATTAACTCTCACTGAAGTCTAGTACATTCCATTAAAATTTTTACATTATAACAGAAAATAGTAAGTTGAATTGAGAAAATTATATTAAGATATGGTTGGGCTAGAGGTGTGGCTCAGGGTTAACAAACTCAAGCTGTGTGTCATCTCCCACAACCCAAGCACACAGAGAAGGGTTGGGGGCCTTGCTTCTTTAATATAAGACTATAGAATGTCTTTACAATTTAGAACGAGACGTGGGCCAGCCTTAGCTTTGCTTTCTGTAAGGAGAAAGCACAATGCATGTGTCCAATAAGTAGCTTTTTTTTTTCGCCCTAGTTCATTTGAAACTTGGAATGCAATATCAGATACATTACACATAGTAGATTGATGATGAATAGTGTGTTTTATCTTTTTGTTTTGTTTTTGAGATAGGGTCTCACTCTGTGGCCCAGGCTGATCTGAAACTTATTCTATGGTCCAGGAAGACCACCGTCTTGCCTCTGCTTAGCCTCCTGGGTGTAGGGATTATAGACATGTACCACTATACCAAGCAGTTTTGTCCTGTTTCATTTTTCTATTTTAATAACATTTATTTATTTGTTTGTGTGTGTGTGAGTGTGTCATGGTGTGTGTTTGTGTGTGTGTGTCATGGTGTGCATGTGTGTCATGGTATGTGGTATGTCGTGTATGTATGTCATGGTGTGGTGTGTCATGGTGTGTGGAGGTGTGTGTCGTGTGTGTGGGTGTGTGTCATGGTATGTGGGTGTGTCATGGTGTGGGTGTGTCATGGTATGTGGGGGGTGGGGGTGTCATGGTGTGTGTGTGTGTGTGTGTGTGTGTGTGTGTGATGGTATGTGATGTGCATGGTGCTCTAGTTTGATCTCTGCTACTGTAATGAAAACACTGACCAAAAGAAACAATTTAGGAAGAGAGTCTTATTTGTCTTAAGAGTACAGTCCACCATCAAGGGAAATCAAGGCAGGAACTAAAGTAGAATCCTGGAGGGACACTGCTGGCTGGCTTGCTCCCCATGGCTTATTCAACTACCTGCCCCTGGCTGGCATCACCCACAGAGAGTTGGGCCTTTCCACATTATACATTAAAAAACTGCTCACAGGCCAGGGTGATGGAGGTAAATCCTCATTTGCAGTCCCCTGTTCCAAAGAATCACATTGATCAAATAAATAAATAAATAAATAAATAAATAAATAAGCAAACAAACAAACCAAACACCAAAATGCCCGAGTAGAGGTCAGAGGACAGCCTTCAGAGTCAGCTCTCTCCACTGTGTAGATCTTAGGTTTGGAACTCTGGTCCTCAGGCTTAGCAGTTAGCTCCTTACCTGCTTATCTGCCTCTCTGGCTCATCTCTACAGCGCTCCAGAAGTCGGTCTTCCACAGTCTCATGTCTTACCTTTTTCTTTGTAGCACTGTTGATGAGTACTCACCACAAAGGAAGGTAGGTAAATGCTTTCCTATCTGCAGGGGAGCAGGGAGGGGATCTGGCCTGGAGAGCTTGCCCAGCCTGATTTGGCATTTTAAAGCCTCAGAACTTCCCTACTGTTACCAAACTGATAGAATTTTGAATTTTAAACTGCTCATATCCCTCCTTATAAATCCAAGAAAGAATCTTAGCTGGAGGATTTTCCTTACTCCAAGAGTAAAGAAAGTCTTCTGAAAATTTTCAGCATGACAGAGAGATGGTAGTAAGTTTGTTGTGTTTCCATTGAACTTGGTGAGGGGGAATGTAGGAGAAGACATTGGTCAGTGTCTGGGAAAAGGTGGGTAACCATAATTAACCAATGACGAGAATGTGAAATGACCTCGCCAAGTTCTTCTGCACAAACTGGAAAAGGCAGGAGCTGAGATTGTTGTAACTGTGTCTCAGAACTTGCGCTGGGATGAAGAAAGTGTCTTCCTAAAGAGCTGTGAATGTTTCTGAGGTGTCCTCTGCACCAAATAGACTGAGGGGCTTTTTGCTTGGCTAGCTCTTTTGGAATGTGCTGTAAATAGCTGTGACTTTTCGAAGGGCAAGGGTACATTCATTCATTGTTCTTTCTCCCTTTTCACAGAGTAAAGCCCTTTTCCACCAGTTCAGTCTGAAGGAGAACTGGCTGCAGCCTAGGGGAACTGTGGCTGAAGCAGAGGAGAGTGAGTAGGCACACAAGAGGGCCAGCATCCTCCTCCAGGAACACATCTTGCCTACAACAGTCATTTCTAGCCATCATTCCTCTTTAACAAGGATCTTAATATCAAGTATCATGGCTTTATTTTCTTGGTTTGAGTGTGAATTTTGTTAATATAGTATTCTTTCAAAGACCAGGATATTCTTAATTGGAGAAGGAAGCAAGAACAGGAATGTGTGCACAGAGCCAGCCCTCTTGCATTCTACAAAATACACTGGAAGCTCAGCTTTTTCTTCCCTGAGCCTTCCTTCTGGCCTGACTACCCATGGTCCATGGTTCATGACTGACCAGAAGGGCCACCAAAGCCAGTGCGCAGGGACTTACCTGAGTTGGTCCCTGAGATTTAGAAGAGCAAATCTGTAGAGAATAATAAGAGGATAGGTGTGAGAGAGTCATCGGAAGCTCCAGGGCACTCAGTCAGTAGTCCTTGCCTGATAGAGCTCACAACATCCCTTGCTGCTAGAGGCATTCAGCAAGTACAAGGGGAAAAGCCTTGTGAGCAACCTGGAGGTGCTGGTGTGTTTTCATTTAGACGCTCTTACAGCAGAGCCTATGTGGTGACAGAGGTCCCCTGTTTGAGTACAGGTTGAGTCATGACAGGCCGAGAGACGGGGTTGAAATGTCTGCACTGTTGTGAACTTGAGAAGCTTTCCACTCATCCTCCTCCATGTGCTAAAGGATCCGTGTTTATTATTTGAATTTTCTAACAATTCCAAAATAAATTGTCCTAATGACAAACAAACAAACAAAATCTGTCCTGTGGCATAGGCTAATGCCTCCAGCAGCAAGGGTTGTGTTGTGTTGTCTTAGCTGTCATCTGCCCCAAATGAAAGAGCAAATGCAATTACCTTACCTCCTAATGCGCTAACCGCTGACCTTCCTTGTCCATTTCTCTTATAATTTAATTGTCGAGTTTGCTAAGCTGAGCTTCAAAGAGACTTCAGTATGGCAAAGCCCCAGGCTCTTCTTGTTTATCAGTTTATTACGCAAGGACAAACTCAGTCTCTATATAGTAATTTATAGACTGGATCTTTACTCAAAATCTCCATTTCTCTAATGAAAGAGGAGGAGGAGGAAACCTCTCTTTCTCGAGTCTGCTGACAAAACATGAAGTAATGATTTGTCAAAAGCTATTGATCTAGTGGCATACCTAACCAAAGCAAGGACTCGAGTGCCTGGTGCTGGCAGTGTATTTGTTTGAGGCTCTATGGTAGCAGTTCGCTCTGGGCTTGCTGCCTTTGCATTTCTAGAAAACCATCCTTGAGTTAATTTTGTGACACCATTTACATAGCATATAAGATTTCCATTAAATCTGTAACCCCCTGCTTATTTTTGAGAAACTATAGAAGTTTGTCTGAGGATATTGTTGTCCTCTTCAGTCTAAAGAAGCTAGCATTTGCATGCAAAAGGAAGCTGTTGCAGAAAGTAACAAGTCAGTGACACTCGTCGCTACTAAAACTATCTCTGCTTTGCAAATCATGAAGACTTTTTTCCAGAGCCCAGTCATCCTGACAGTGATAATACCCTACTAATCATTAATAACACTGCAAACATTAAAAGGAAGTTTTCCAAAGCTAGAAATATGACCTCCATTTAAAACCTCAAACGCAAGTGGATATGGGTCGAGGCTGAGGCTCATTCAGGCTCATTCGTAAATGACTGAGAAAGCTGCCCACAAGAACCAAGGCAAATGACAGACTTTCAGATCAGCTTCCAAGAATTCCAATAGCAAGTGTGCAGTTCTTGATTGGGCCACTGAGACGGTCCTGAAATGGAGTGCAAAATAAAAATGTATGCATTAGACATTTTAATATGCTGCTTTGGGAGATTTTCATAGCTCTCAAGGAAGGGGTTCAAAAGTACAGTCTTTGGAGCATGGTTTTCGTGTCCTCTGACCAGGCAATCTGTCACCAGCTAATGCTGGTGTGACTCAGGGATCCCTTGCAGTATGAAAAGCCATGCTCCCGCATGGTCCCTGCAAGCATGTGCTGACAAGCTGGACCCTTGCATCCTCATATCCTAAATGTGTCTAGCTGCACACACTTTTCACTTAAGACAACAGCAAGGTAGATACCTTAATTAGAAAAGTCTGTGACCGCGTGATCACAATTCTCTGGTTATGAATTGTTCTTTTGATTTCGGCAGTTTTTTGCCATGTGTATATAACGGAGCACTCCTATGTCAGTGTGAAGGCAAAAGTTTCCAGTACAGCCCAGGAGATCCTGAAGGTTGTGGCTGAGAAGCTGCAGCGTGCTGAAGAGGATCTGGCTCTGGTGGCCATCATGTTCTCTGGAGGTAAGTTATTTTCTTTCCTTGAATATTAATCTTCCACTGGATCTCCACCAGGAGGAAGTAGAGTAGGCCATGCTGCTTCTCCTTTCTCTGCTTCTTTCTCTGCTTGCAGCTGGATGACCACAGCAACAATATAAAGTGCCTACCAGAGGTGTTTCCATGACAACAGTGGGGTAGTGCTGGATACTGAATTTCCTCCCTTGAATTGAATAGGAAGATGTGCCAGTGTTTTGAAATGTATTAAAAGCTTTTTGTGTTTTTTAACATTAGATAAGCCTTCCATTTTCATATTTAAATTAACTTCAGAAATTGTTAAAGGAGTTAATTACCGTACAGGGAGGAGGTAGAAATATCATCTTGCTGGCTGAGAATTGAATATTTAGACTTTTAAACAATAGGAAACTGTAAAGTAAGCCACAGCTCACAGGCAGTGCTCTCTCAGGTGCACATGGTGAGCTGGGCTTTGTCACAGCTTCTCCTGTTGGGCCTTATTTGTCCTACAAGGAAGCTTTATTGTCTGTCTTGAATAGATCATGCAGATTACAAGCTGACATTGTTAATGTGTACAGCCTGGACAAACCCCCTTGTTTTCACTGGAGCCTGCCAGATTACAATGTCACGGCCTCCTTCTGGGCTTACATTCTTTATTAACTATCTCATTAACTAACCGTGAGGAAAATTTGGAGAAGGTGACTGAGCATGGTCAGTTGAAAGTGGAAGCACCACATTAACTAATCAGCCAGTCAGTGTTGGGGGAGGGCAGCAGAGAGAAGACATTCCTGTTTACTCCCAGTAACTGTTCTACATGACTCTGAATATATGTAACGATAAAGCATTATGAAACAGATCATTGTTCCTGCTACCTTCTTGCTCACAGGCTGGTCACATAGTCTGACAAGTCAATCCATTACACATACAAAAAATAAAAATTAAAAAAAAACACAAAGCCAAAGCTATTCCCTGTAAGCCTAATAGAGTCCTTCCTTTCCTAGAACTCTCATTGTACAGCTTAACAAAACACCATCCAGGGTTGAGGGTGTAGCCTGTTGGTAGGACACAGGTCTTGTATGTACTAGACTCTGGGTTGAGCCCAAGAAACACCTCTAACCCCAAATTATCTATGAGAAATAAAAGCAAAAATTTGCAAAGCATGTTAACCCAATGAACTTCAATAAGGAAATGATTTGGGGGTAGGAGTTGTTTGCTAAAAACTAGAGATGGGAGCTAGAGAGATAGCTCAGCAGTTGTAAGCATGTGCTGCTCTTGTAGAGGACCCAAGTTCAGTTCCTAGCTTACAGCCATCTAAAACACCAGATCTAGAGACTCTTGACACCCTCTTCTGGTCTCCGTGGGTATTGCATGCACATGCTACACTAATGTGCATGCAGATAAACATTTATACACATGAAATAAATAAAAATAAACAAAATCTTAAAATGCAAAAAAAGATATAGAGAATTTTAAAGAAATGAAAATCCGTTTGCTAGTGAACTGTAGGAATGCATGTCCTCAGAAGTTCTGAATTAATGTTATACTTCAGGGAGATGTGTTAAATATGTCATGTATTCTAAAAGAACAAAACATTAAATGATTATAAGCAATATTAAATTTCATTAAAACATAATTTGCCTTCCAAGATAGTACCACTGTAGAGAACAACCCCTGGGCCTCCATTCAGACAGAGGGTGTGAGAAAAGACAGGCCTTCAAGAGAACCCCACAACACAGTGAAGGCCCATGGCCCTTGGGAGCAGACTCATGCCAGCCCAGAACCACGTGAGAATCTGGAAGCTAAAAAGGCGTCTTTTTTACCACCGCATGTCCACAGATGACTGGGAAATGCCATTTCCACACTGTTAGCATCACCAGTGTGGGCAGGGATATTCTGTTGTGTGCAAGTCCTTTGCCTGTCATCAGCAGAGATGACAGGTTATCCTGAACTATCCACAGATTTGGCAAGGTGCCATCATGTTCCATTCATTGAGTAGTTTTTATCGATTGGCTGGTTATGGGGGGTCGGTTTTCTAGACTGATTGGTGGTGTGATGGTCTATAAAGAGCTTCCTTGCCTGCATCTTATTGTCCTTCAAACAATAAATTGGGGTGGGGGCAGGGCTTAATTGTTAATTAACTAGTCATTGCTGCAGGTAAGCTTGTCTTACAAATAATGTCTTCCCACTTCTGCAGAGAGAGCTGGCACCATGAACTGGGTTTTGTTTCATTTTATTTTTGAGAACAGTTTAAGGAATTTGTTGATATTTCATGTTTTTTTTTCTAAAAGAGACACCAGTTGTTCACAACAGATTTCTAGATATTTTGTGTCCAAGGTGGTATCATAGCAGCCAACCCATTTTTGTTAAGAGGCTAAAATTTAGTTTTAATCTTTGATATTTTGGTAGCCCCAGCTATTTGGAGCCATTTACTACCTGTGTTTACAGCCCACCACTATTATAATACTGACACATTGGTAATAAACTAGATGATCATTTATGTGCTCTGCAGTAACCAAAATAATTCAAAACAAAATTTGGCATTTAAGTTGATTAAGTTACGTACAAAGTGTGTCTGTCACTTATACCAGTAACAAAAGTGCTGCCCTAGGGTAAGTGAATTGTGTGGCTGCAGAACAAATTTTACTGTTACTTTATTCTTGTGTGCACATTTGGTGTGGAGGAGGACATTCATCTGTGAAAAGAGGGCTCAATCTGCAGGAGAGGGAAAGCTAGACTCAAACATTTTGCAATAAGGAAGTTAAACAGCCAACTCTCAAGAACATCCAAGCAAACGAATAATCAGCCTTTTAACTTGCACGTAAAGCAGACCATTCATAAACTATAATAGGTGTTGTTCAGTGTACAAGCTTTATATCTAATTGTAGGGAGATATGTTGATTTATTTCTAAAAAGAGAATTGGTAAATAGTTTGGCAGTTGATGTCAAAGACTTTGCAAACACCCCCTTTGCCCAGTAATTTCCCACTGGGAAGAATCTTTAAAACCTTGGAAGTGGAAGGGTTTATGTGCAAGGATTGTGTTATGGCTGCTGTCATAACAGACCATTTGTCAAGACGCTCTGCTGTCAGGCCCTGTGTTAGTACTTAACATGTATTAATTTCTTTGACCAGAAAAGGGAAACCATTAAATGTTCAGCAGTGGAGGGATCACTAGATGGTGGTGTAATGGGCTGCGTTTACTGATGAAACATGACGTAGAAACAGCAAGTGGGTACGCGCTTCTAATGAAGTCACACTGTACAGCCACGCGTGCGTGTGTGAGCAAGTGTGTGTGCACTATATCAACTGCTGATATGTGGACTCACGTGGTTATTTTGGAGAGGGGATTATAATTGAATTTTGCTGTCTATCTTAAACTGTCCAGTTTAGCTCTGAGGTCTAGGTGATGTTCCTGCCACCACAGACATTATGTTAAAATGTGCAAAAAATGAACTCACTCAAAGTCTGCTTACATTATTTTAAGTATTTTTCTTAGGCAAGTTTTGCAGGCTCACTTGTGTTTCTAATTACTCTTTTTCTTTTCTTTTTCTTAATAAAGAAAAGCATGAATTTCAGCCAAATGACTTGGCCATTTCCAAATCCCTGGAGGCCTCAGGTCGGATATTTGTCTACCGGAAAGATCTAGCTGACACTTTGGTAAGGATTTCTGTGCTGGCACTTAAGCACAGTGTCAGACTCAACAATATTTTCATGCTTTATTATGAAAAGCATACATTAAACTATTTCCTCTTGCCAGCCATGAGTACATGCCAAGTGACATGTTCTGTAAATCAGAGGCCTGACTTAATGGCTTTGTGGCCTTCCCTAAGATCAGTCTTGCTTTTGCTCTGTTATAAAGAATTAAAATAGTGACTCCCTGAGCCATGGAATCCTGATTTAGTCTCTTCTTTCTCTGGGGGAGCTATATGGGCACAGGGCTGAGAAATAATCCCAGATATTTTGGGAGGAGAAAAGCATGTACTCTTGAATGTTCTCCTTAAAGACAGGGTGGATTTTATAGGCTTCCCTTAGTGAGATGAGTTGGTAACAATACCAGATGCCCTGAAGAGTAAGATTTTGAAAAAATGGAAATAAACCCACCCTTCAGGTTATTCTCTGTATTCATTTCAAGAACATGTATGACTAAAGGGCATCATTGGTATTTCCCAGCACTTCTTAGTAGACAATGAGTCTGATTTTATTCTTGCCCGTCAAAGAGGACAGTCTGAAATGCAGCTATTGTGGGTTCCTCATAAGCCCACACTTTACCTGTCCACTGGACCCTCATTCTCTGCCACCTGGGATAGCCCCCCGGACTTTCTTCTGCAGGGCCTCGGAGAGCCTGAGGTGCTCATGGGTGATGTCCCAGTGGAATAATCGGGTACCATGAGCGATGTCCTCAAAGGACCGAGACTCGATGCTGCCATCCAGGGTTTTCTACACCAGCTTTGGACACCATGCACATGTCTTTGTAGGAAGCAGATTTAGGGATTTTCTCTTCAGAGGATTCTACTTAAAATAGACAATGGTTGGGGAAGACTACCACATGAGTCTGCTCACTGTACCCATTAGCACTTTCACACAGATAAACAAATCTTCCTCAGAATCACACCTTAGAGCCTGGAGGATTGAAATAGAGAAATATAAAATGTCAGCTGGCTGGGGCAGTGGACAGCTTTGAATAACCAGAGGGTAGCTAAACTGTGCTTAGGGGCAAATTTGAGGGAAAATAGAAGGGACAAAAAGCCGAGTTAAGTTGTGATTCCATCCTAGCAGACAATCCCTTGAGACCTCAGCACCACAGAATCTGTGCGTTCACAGACTCAGTGTCTTCTGACACAACACTGCATCCTATACCCTCCGTGGAATGGAGAGGCAACTTGTGCTAGGCCGGCTAGCAAGGCAGTCGACCCTGGGGGAAGTCTGTGAAGGTCTTCTGTAGTTAGCATTTGTTTTAGTAGGAAGCATTTTCATGATCATTAAATCTCTAAAATGGCATGTTATCCATGTCATTTGTTTTTGCAGAGTAAACTTCTTTTATATATGTTCTTACTGAGAATTAACCCTATGCACATCCTGGATGGCTAGCAAGCCCCAGTGCTCTCTCAGTGAGTGTTACCACAGCCAATTCCCAGTCCTTTTCTTTTTAAATCATTAACTCTTTGACTCTAACCCCATAAGTGAGAAAATATGTATTTTAATTAGAAAATATCAGTTATTTTAGGGAAAAAACAAATTGTTTATTTAATAACTTCAAAAGTGATGATAGATTTAAAGCTAGGTTGGGAATTTAATAGACTCATGCCAGATTTTGAAGGGTGTACTATTATCAACCTCAGAGTGGTTAGCCCTCATCTCCATCAGGGGCATTTGTTACAGAGAATATATTAACTAGCCGCATGGGCTCTAAATAAAATAGCTTTTATTTTTATTTCATGTTAGATTTTCCACTTTTCAAGGGCAGTCTAATAAAATTTGTAAGCATGTGTCAGAGATGAGACTAGCAAAGCGTGCTTCCTGTAAAAGCCATGTCTGCCTTTATTGAAGTACTCATGACATTTCTTTTGTTTGTTTTTATACTAACCCTGCTGGCACATTAATTCTTACCAGAAGCCAAAGTGATTCCAGGGCTTTCGCTTTCATTATGCTGTCTGTCAGGGCTGTGTTTTATAATCAGATTTGTGGGTGTGTGGATGTGTGTGAGCTTGTGGGAGTAGCAAGGGGGAGGGGCAGGCCAACAGGGCAAGTATCCTTGATCACGTCCTGCTGTGCCAGGGCTGTTTCCTACATTGGCTGTAACTCACTGAAGGTGATGAGAGGAGGGAAATTATTAAGTGCTCTCAGAAAGGATTGCTTTTCTAATCTGGGTTCCTAGAATCTTCCTATGTGCAGCCAATTCACTGTGAAACATTTGGGAATTACTGAAGATCCTTTTGCTTCTGTCTGTCGGTGTAGAATCCTTTTGCAGAAAATGAGGAATCGCAGCAAAGATCAATGAGGATTTTGGGAATGAACACTTGGGACCTTGCTCTTGAATTGATGAGTTTTGATTGGAGTCTGTTCAACTCAATCCATGAGGTAAGCAGGGATAAAAGAATGGAATCAATAATGTTGTTTTAACTTTTAACTGAATGGTCTGTTGTTGTTGTTGCTTGTCTTGAGACATTTGTGTAGTGATATAGTTATGCTAGGGTGTGGTCTAAAAGCTGTCTGGAGGAGTTAAAATATATTGAAAATCTAATGCATCCTTGGAAAGTCAGAATATGTACCATGCTTTCTTTGCTTCTTGTTCAATCATGTGTTTGGTGTGAGTAAGTGTGGACATGCTGGGTTTATATGTTCAGACACCTGTAGGCAGGTATAAGATCTATAGGGATGTGGTTGCATAGATTTATACTGATATATGATGCTGTAATGAGATTTAAAAGTAATTATACCTTTGGTGTTAGGATTTCCATATGTAAATATACATATATATTTATATTTGTATGCATGCATTTATACACACACATCCATCCGTTTACTTAAGAATATCTCACAAATTTGCCAGGTGCTGATGGTGCACATCTTTAAGCCCAGCACTTGGGAGGCAAAGGCAGTCGGATCTCTGTGAGTTCGATGCCAACGTGGACTACAGAGCTAGTTCTAGGTCAACCAACCATGGCTTCCCAAGAAACCCTACCTTGAAAACAAAAAAAAATCATATTTCATAAATTTTATAATGTGCTATGAAATTTCAAATACTATCTTATAAATTGCATTTTTATGTGTATGGACATCTCCTTTGGAGACAGATTATAATGTTTATAAATTATATGTTAGGAGCAAAGTGCTACTGACAGTTTGGTGGTAGCAAGTCTCAAATGAAGCCAGGAGATAAAAATGCTGCAGGTACCCATGTGGCATGTTTGTCTTGCATGTAGAGCAGCACTTCTTTCTGGGGCGCCCTGTCCGTCTGCAGGGAACCTCACGGCTGCTTCCTTTCAGTATGCGGTATCTGTTACATTTGTTCATAGTTTCTCATTAAACACTTTAGCATTATAATCCGGTTTGAACTCACTCAGACTGGATGACTTGTGTCTTTAGAAGTGTCAGTCAGGTGGGATCTGCCTCTGCTTGTGCAGTGGCGAACTTGATGACTCCTGAAGACAACACATGCACCCAGTTAAAAATGAACCTCTCCATTGCTTTGTCTGGTTACACTAAATAGTTACTGGTCTGGGCTTGCTTTTGTGAACTTTTGCAACCCACTCTTAATTTCCACTTTATTTCTGTCTATGATCTTAAAATGTCTTTAAAACTCTGATTCTCAGAGAGTACCAGAATCAGCACCAGCACCTGAGGACCTGTTAGAATTATAGATTTTCAAAGCCCACACATAGGCATGCTGGTGCCCACCTATGGTCCTCTTTCCTCGAAAGCCTAAGGCCAGAAGATCAGGAAGCCACGGGTCCAAGACAACCTGGGCAATGTGGTGAGACCTAGTATCAAAGGATGTTTCAGCCCCTCATAGACTTGTAGTCAGATATGTGGGAAGAGGTCCAGAAACCTGAACCTTACCAGTCAGTGCTCAGGGTGGCTCACAGGACCACCTTAAAAATCCGTTCCCCATTGGATCCGATGTGCGGGAGCAAATACTGGTGTCCTTAGTTGCCTTATTTAGTAAGTAGGAAGGAAGGAAGGAAGGAAGGAAGGAAGGAAGGAAGGAAGGAAGG
>LOEQ01001231.1:157015-180675 GCA_001685075.1 Bramus lutescens
AGACAGACAGACAGACAGACAGACAGAAAGATAGTGTTCTGTCTGAATGAATGTGAGAACTTAGGCCTGTGAGGTGAGAGGGACACACCAGCCAGATGAACAAAAATCACAGGGACTAAGAGCTGAGGAGAGGTGCAGGAGCCGTCCATGGCAGATGAAGAGAAGTGACCATTTCAAAGCACAATCGCTGAACTCATAAATGTGTATAAATGAATGTTAGAGGAGGAAGGGTCTCCTGCAGTGTCAGGAAGGATTTTCTTGAGGGCAGAGAGGAGCCCAAGAGCCATAAATCCTTTCTTTTGCATTAGAAAGAGTTGGTTGAGCCATACCTTTCCATGGACAGTGACGGTTGTGTAGGCTGAAGTCGTGTCCCAGAAGTCTTGAGGGCTTCATCAGTGATAAAGCAAACAGTGCCCACTGTTTGAAAGGATGCGCGCTCAGTCCCCGCTCTCCTTTCTTCGCAGCTGCAAAGCCCAGCAGAACCTGAACTCCTTCTTCGCTATTGTGATGGGTCTCAACACGGCCTCTGTGAGCCGG
Organism: Bramus lutescens; assembly: GCA_001685075.1. Classification (NCBI taxonomy): domain Eukaryota; kingdom Metazoa; phylum Chordata; class Mammalia; order Rodentia; family Cricetidae; genus Bramus; species Bramus lutescens. The sequence continues at coordinate 157,553 of LOEQ01001231.1, forward strand.
CTGTCACAGACCTGGGAGGTGAGCCTGGGGCTTTCCACTGGGAGTTGGGGTATGGATGTGGGGCAGAATGTAACACTCCAGGGGGTACTAGAAATAAGTAGATCTAAGTAGTTTAAATGAGACAAATTCTGCTTGACTAAAAGTATTTTTAGTAGGACTGTGACAAGGTAATAGGAACCATTTCTATCAAATGGTCTTTTAAATGATCTTTAACATGATTCTTTAAAGTGTCTGAAGAAGATTTTTGAAAAGTTAAATGTTTTAAATTTCTCTTCACCCTCCTCTGCATTTCCTGAAGGCAACTCTAGCTCCATGCTGGCTAGACATTCTCCAGTCTGCTCTGTGGAGCGAGGTGTGCACAGAGAAGAATAGGGTACTGGCCTGAGATGCAGAGATGAAGTTGAGCTCCAGTGCCCCCCATTTGCAGACCTTGGCCATGTTCACATTGCCATGTATAGCTTTTCAAAATTGCCAAAGTAATATTGCATTCTAATTTTCTTAAAGAGGACTTTGTATATCTATAGAAAGCTAAGGCCTCCCAAATTCTAGTTCTGCTTCTGTAGATGGTGAAATCTGCTTGCACTATGAGATTCAGGAGACCAGTGTAGTTGACCTATTGATCCAGAGGATATGTGGCAAGAACCAAATTAGGAGAGCCAGAACTTAGCCGGAAGCATCAGACTGCCTCTCCTGCAGCCCCACCCACTTTCTTACTTTCTGTGGGCTTTTGTCCCCTTACTCTCCGCCTCTGCTGACTGGCTCCTCACCCTGCACTGTCTCTCTCCTCACCTCTCTCCAATCCTTTGGGCTGCGTGCTCCTCTGTAGTCTCCTTGGCCTCTCCTGGTTCTATCAGTGGCTGGGTCATTCTCCCTATGGATTCAGTCCCTTTGAGTCAGGAGCTGTGCCCAATGGAATGCACTGTGCTGACCCAGGGGTGGGATAGTACTCTCCTTCAAGACGTGAAAGGGTTGCCCTTCGGCTTCAACAAGATGGCCAAGAACATTAAAGTTTAAAGGAGATGGGAGACAACTTCCATGCTGGTTAGAGCAACAGGAAGACAAATGGATAGCAAGGGTCTTCACAGAATGGAATTTGAATTGAACCGCAAAAGAAACTTTGATTTGCAGAAGTAATTGAATTACATTTTAGAAGCTGAATCAGCATATTGACTGCCCACTGAGTTGCACACACTGCATGGAAGTGAATACCAGAGAATACTGTGTGCTAAAGGACCTTTTAAACCAGGTCCCACTGGCCCAGGGAGAAGTGAGTGGAGACCCTCCTTCTGACTCAGAGCCTGGGCAGCAGGGCTTTGGAGGTTGAGGAAGAAGTTGTTGGTAGATAAGGTTGGGCATCCCAGCAGAGGATCTCGCAGTCAAAGGAAGGTGGCCATGTTATCAGATAAAGGGAAGAAGTAGGTTTGAGAAGAGTAGTCACAGGTCAGCAAATATCTAAGCTCAACTGGCGGGCGCTCNCACTGTACTGCAGCAGCCCTAGAAAATGAATGATGGCCATGGGAGGTCTCCAGGCCCGCTTTGGCTCTTGCCTGACTTCTGGCTAACCCAGTTTAAGTACAGTGAGTTAGTGGTACCACTGGGATGTCAAATACAATAAGATGGAATTCAAAGAAAAGACTGGAAAGAATTACAAAAGTCTGCATTTTGTATTTTCTTTATTGGGAAGCAGTCATTTCCAGGTAGGTTTAACTACACGCTACAAAGAACTGAGTCAAGAGTCAAAATTATCACATTGAAAAATTAAGTAGTTTTAAAGTGTTAGTTTAAGTTTTAAAGTAAGTAAACTTACGATGATTATTTTGATTCGGTTTGAAGACAAAACCTCTCTGGAATATCTTGGCCTTCCTTGTTAATGTTAATAGCTGGAATCCATTAAAGAGCAACCATGGACATGGATAGTTGTGCATTTATTTCATAGGTTGTTGCTGAAGGCTGAGAGCAGCGAGGGTGCAGTCTCACACTACACAACTGGAAAGGGGCAGGGACAGGGGCAGAATTCACACAGGGCCTTGGTTGGGTCAGCTTTTTGTGACCAGACACTAAGGCAGCGTGAAAAGCTCTGTGCTCTCTCCTACTCATGGAAAAAAGAGTCTGGCACATTTCCAGGTCCACTTCATGAGCCTGAATTTTTACCTGGGAGGATGGCACAGGTACACATTCCCTTGCACTTCAGATTGGATGATTCCATCCTCTAAGGTGCAAGCTGAATCCCTAAATTTTTCCCCGTCTGTGTTACCTGGCTTCTGCTGTGCGTGCAGCTATTCACATGAAAGACATCCAGCCAGCACTGTCCCCACTTGGGCAGGCTGTTAGAAGGACGAGCGCATTCGTTAGAGTTGAGATACAGAACTGAAATCATTAAATAACCACCACTGTGTAGAAAGTCTAGCCAGCTAGTTGCCTTCATCATGCGGCTGCCAAGATAATTTTATCAACATGGTTAACGAAGGTCAACGTGCAAATGAGATGCAACCAGTGTTGAGTCCCAGGGCCAGTATTTATGCTCAGAAACGTATCGTGAGTAAGCAGAACTCAGTGAAAATGTCCCTTAGTGCCCCTTCTCAGAATAGCTGCCTTCTATGACCTTTGTGGTTGCTGACTGTGATTTTGTTGTTTTGGTTTAAGAAAATTCCTGGGAAGTTTAAGAAACTTTTCTCTGAACTTGAAAGCTTAACGGTAAGTAAAGGGGACTTTTCTTCAGAGTAATATTAGTGCTATTTCCTTCTGGGTTCAGGGTTCAAATTACTGTCCTTCATGATATCAGTGCCTAACTGCTTGCATCTAAAATGACAGTTTTGAACTGGGTGTGGGGATAGAATCCTAGGACTTTGGTAGACTGAGGCAGGCAGATTACAAATTCCAGGCCAGCCTATACTATGAAATAAGACGCAGTTTTAAAAACAAATGATACAGTGGGCTAACAAGGCAGAGCTGAAATCTCATGGAACCCCAACTCTAGACAAAGAACGGCAAGCCACTAGAAAATACTGAGAGTGGAGAAATAGTGGAGAAATACTCAGTTGGTTGTTCAGTACCAAGTGATCATACGCATGCAAGAAACATTATGCAACTTGAGTAAGTTGTATTTATGTACTTCGGAACACACACACACGCATTTAACACACACACACATTGAAGGAAACGAAGCCATGAATTTTGGAGAGGACAGGGCAGTTTCAAGAGAGGGGTTGGATGGAAGAAAGGGAAGAAGACAAATGATAAAATTTTGACAATGTTTAATTTATAATTTGAAGACTAAATGACATGTTGATAGATGGTAAGTAGGTAGGTAGATGGAGAGATGATAGGTAAAGAAATAGATGGTAGATGTGGCTAAGAGTGAATCATGATGCCCGTTCAAGCTGCCTCCTCTCCCTGGAAATTGTTTCACAAGGCGTTTTCTGTTTTCCATTCCACAACCTGAAAGTAGTTGATATAAATTTGGTGAGTAATTCAGTGTGCTTTGCATTAATCTTCCCTCCTTTACTTATTGTTTCTTAGGTTTATATACAAGATCTGCAGCTTGTTTTTAGAATTTGGCATTGTCTTTGTGTTCTGAGGGCAGTTTCTCTTTGCAGTGTACTTAACAAAAGACTGAGGTTACCTCATGCTAGAGCTCATGCAGAGGCAGCTGCACTTGAAGAACCTATTTGATGAAAATGACAGGGCAATCAAAAGGTGTCCGTCCCTTACAGTCATCTTCCATTACTGTAAACCGATACCTTGAATTCTAAGCATTGCCTAAATCGCCTGCCCTAATTAGTGGATTTATCCTCTGAGGAAACCTTTATCCACCTCATTCTTAGGAAGAACCTTGCCGTATCTAATCATGTTCAAATTGTACAGCAGATATACATTGAGAATTGCTTCTATGGTGCATTGATTTTTCTTTCTCTGTGTGATGTGCTTGGTTGGCAGGATCCTTCCCTAAATCACAAAGCCTACAGGGATGCATTCAAAAAGATGAAGCCACCAAAAATACCTTTCATGCCCTTATTGCTTAAAGGTAATGATTTTCTATCTGTTATGGTATGCAATGTCATCTTCTAGAATTGTCTTTTCTAACTATAGCAGAAACAATGGAACTCTCAGTTAATACCTTAGTATTGAAAAGAGCTCCAGCTTTTATACTTCTATATTTGCATGGAATTGTTTTTAAATACCCAGTGTTTTCAAATGTCTAGAATGTATAATTGTAGTTGAGCGGTATCAAAGCATTCTCTCTTGAAACCTGTATGTTTATACTTTGCTGTTCCTAAGCCCCATATTGTTTTCTTTAGTACCATGACATAGGTAAACAAAAATAAGGGTAGCATACAGAGCTCAAAGGCCTAGTTTGTTTACATCTGTGTTTCAGAGACAGCACTGATGGGTGAGAAATCCTGTCTTTCCACAGAAGCTGCACATCTCATGAACATTCTCTGTCTCCGAGAAGTGGGTCCTAGCAGGGAAGTTATCAAAGAGTTCCACATATACCACTGAGCCCTCTCCTATAGAGGACACACAGTTCATGTGAAACATGTCAGTTCTGAGGGCAGTTGAGGGATGCACAGCATAATTTGTGCAGGGCTAAAGAATCTGCTCAAGGCAAGTCGGCAACGTAAGGAGAGATTGAAATGCCAAAGTTACAGTTTAAAGGTTTAGTTACTGTCTTCTTTTTTGATCTTACTTGCATTAAGATACATCTATGCAAGCTCATAGGTGTCATCACAAAGTGCAGAACCTTCAGCTGGAGGGTGAGTGGCAACAGGTGCGAAGGAACTCCTGGAATTATTTAGGCACAAATGGGAACAGGAGAAAATATGAGGGAAAGGAACAGATTTGAGTTAGAAAACTAGAAACATTAAATGCTTGTAAGGCACTGTCTTCAAATCTGGTGTCCCTTTAACTTAGGAAGAAGCAGTCCTGCCCCTTAGTGCTTCTGAAACCCCCTGAAGCCAAGGCACTCACTCACCTGAGCATGCATGCCACTTTGCTCTGATGAGTTTGGACCATTTGGTGGCAGCAAGACAAATTTCCTTCTTTTCTGTTGAAACCACATTCACTCAGTCTTAGAGGAACTACATAATATTTCATGACAAGTCTTCCTCTCATGTCTACCTTCTAATTCAACTGGCTTTCAATTAGAAAATGGGGAGAGGTTGAACTCGGGGCCTGTGTATGCAGGAAGGGTTAGGCCTCCCATGGCTCCTGTGGTGAATAGTAGCTCCCAGTGAGAACCCTTCAGCTGCTAAAGCCTTTCTTTTCCTCCTGCCAGCCTGTGTCCCCTTGTCACCTCCCATACTTTCTGTTCATCAGTCCTGTCTGTACTTTAGTTTCCTGGAGCCTACACTAGCATGTGTACACATGTGCTTGTACTCACACACATGCACTCTCATATACATACACTCCCACACATGCACATATGCACTCTCATATATATACACTCTCACACATGCACACATGCACTCTCATATACATACACTCCCACACATGCACATATGCATTCTCATATACATACTCTCACACACATGCACACACACACTCTCATATACATACTCTTGTACATGCACACGTGCACTCTCATATACATACACTCTCAAATGCACTCACACACACTCTCATATGCATACACTCTCGCACACACTCAATAAACACACTCATACATGCACTCTCGCACACACTCATGCTCATTCTCATGTACCTACACTCACACACACGCACTCATATATACACTCACACACACACACTCTCATATACATACACTCACACACACTCTCATATACATACATTCTCACACACACTCACGTACACATGCACTCTCATATACATACACTCTCGCACACTCACGCTCACTCTCATATACATACACTCACACACACTCACATACACACACACTCTCATATACATACACTCACACGCACACACTCTCATACACATACACTCTCGCACACATTCACGCACACACACACTCTCATATACATACAGTCACACTCATGCACACACACACTCATATACGTACACTCTCACACACACACGCACTCTCATATGCATACACTCTCGCACACACTCACACTCCTGAGTGTACTATCCCCCTGCTACCTTCCACAAGTTCTGAGACCCTTCGTTCTTGAAGCCAAGTAGAAAGACATTCAGGAAAGGGTATGGGGAACGGCAGCTGCTGTGGCAGAAGCTCAGCAGGTGGATTCTACCTGGAAGTGGGAGGAGACCTAAATCCTTTCATAGCCCGATGCCCATGTCTGAAGGACCCTCCCTACCACTGATTCCTAGCTATGCTGCAGTGGCATAGGCATGATCTAGCTGTGGCTGTCTCCTGAGGCCTCATTTCTCTGCATGCTTGCTTCCTACAACCACCTTAGAAAACCTTGTGAGAGCTAAGTGGTTAATCCATGTAAAACACCCAAAGCCGTGCCTAATGATATTGTCACTGGCCGTCACCATCCTTTGCAGCATGGGGGGGAGGGTGGCAGGAAGCACCAGCAGCTAAATGGAGCCTGTGGTCTGAAGTTATGTGTGAGGCCAAGCTGCTAGGCTGTGCTTCATGGTGGCCGAGTGAGTGCAGAGTGATATTTGCTGTGTATAAAATGTAAAAGCTGACCCGACAAACTGCTGTTTTATAATCTTGTGTTTTAGCAGTGAAACCATGAAATTTTGAAACCAAGATATTGTTCAATTAAACCTACAATGGATAAAAAGCTCATGTTCCCACAGCAAGCTGTAATGTATGCAAGGGGACAGTCATGTCACGGTGTGTGTTGCCTTCTAGTGGCCATGGGAGCACAAGCTCGCAATGTCGTAGTCAAGTTTTGGCAGCACCTGTCTCAACAGCTTTGACTGAACCTGTGTTTCTATTTTTGGTGGTTTTGGTCTGTTGTTGATGACAGCAGGGGTATTTACACATCCTTTAATTTGTGACCCGTCCAGCAGGTTCAGTTATTCAGGGTCTGAAGAAGCTCTACCTGAAAATCAAGGGCGGCGGAGAAGAAGGAGACCATGCTGATAGAATATTGTCAAGGTCTCCGTTTATTAAGTACAGGTTCATAGCTTATATAGTCTTCCAACGAGGAATTTGGCAGAGCAGGAGGAAGGGGGGAGGGAGGGGACAGAGACTTGGCTAGCAGGCGGGGTTATCTAAAACTATACTTTAACTTCTTTGCTGTTTGCTAAGATGAACACCTGTAATTAACTAACTTCCTTATCTAACTTCCTTGCTGCTAATCTCAGTAAGTTTCCATTTGTCAGCTAAGTTACCATTTCTCAGAATGGCCAGGCTTAGGTCTGGATTTCTGGCTCGGTCTAGGCCTTGGGCCTAAATCTAGGCTCATAGTTCCTAACAAATTTGAATAACCTGTACTACAGTCCTTGTCTGTGGGGACGCTAAGGTTCCATTATACAGTCTTGTCCATTTTTGTATGCCAGAAATTCTCAGAGCCTAAGACGCTGGTTTAATAGGTCTCATTCCCAAATCTTTATCTCTCTTGTTTGTTGTTGTTGTTATTTTTTGTTTGTTAGTTTCTGAGACAGGATTTCTCTGTGTAGCTTTGGATCCTGTCCTGGAACTTGCTCTTTAGGCCAGGCTGACTTTGAACTGACAGTGATCCACCTGTCTCTGCCTCCTGAGTACTAAGATTAAAAGTGTGTGCCTCCACCTCCCAGCTTCATATCTTTAGCTCCTGAGGAGTCATTCTTTCCAACAAAAGCAGATTTTCTTTTAGCATCCTCAACCACTTCTTTGGAAAAGTGGGTAAGACCCAAGCCCTTACACTAAACACAGGCACAGCCACTGAACTCACCCAGCTCCTCGCTCACTTTCTTATCTTGTAGTCTCAAACAAATTTCACTTTCTCTTCTCCAAAAGCAATCCGTTCCACTACCTTTCTTGTTTTCTCTTCATCAGCAATGCTGTCTCTACCAGTCTAATCATTTCTGATACACGGGCTTTGGAGACCAAAATTTTTCATTTCTTTATATTTTTAATGTAAACTTGGGAATCCCATTTACACTGGCTAAGAGGAATTTTTATACAAATATTAAATATCAAATCCCTGTTGCTTATGAATATTCATTTATTTTCTGCTCAGTCTTTTGACCTGAAGACATAGCGGACCAATAAAACATTAGCTGACAGTGCCCACGTGAGAATCAGCTCTTCACTGTGATTGCAAATTTTTCTAGGGAGGCTGTGCTGCCCTAAACTTCCATTTCAGATGTTATACAGGTTTAGTTTCAAGCCACCTTGTCAAATACGTGACATAATTCCAAAACACTGAAGACAAAAATCATACACTGCATTGTTTCTAAACAATTTGGTTGTTTCTTGAGCTCGTCCTAATAGTATATTTGATCTAGTTGTTTTTAACTTTCAGATGTAACATTTATTCATGAAGGAAATAAAACATTCTTGGATAATCTCGTCAACTTTGAAAAGCTGGTATGTAAACTTCACAACTTCTCCTTTTTTTCTATCTGTAAGACAAATGCATGCTTGTTTTTCCTGAGCACCCCCGGGTCTCTGCTGCATATGTGACAGTATCATCACTAGGATGCCAAGACTTTGAGAATCTGCCTTTTATTCTTGGAAATAGTGTGTCATTAGCTTAGCACCCAGTGACTGGGTAAACCTATGGAACCAGGCACAAAGGCATGAGAAGGTGCCATCTGTCAGGAGCAGTTCCCACATGAGAGGGCAGTTGCTTGCATAGGCGTCTCTTGATGTCCCATTGTAAGCCATCTTGAGACAGTGACCAAGAAACTCCTCCCAGGTAGATGTGTCTGTCTTCTAGAACCCTAAGTTTAGATATGCATCTGAGATTTGGGGGTTCTACAGGTGAGGGGAAAGGCTTCCTCCTTGTTGGCCTCTGCTGCGGGACCTCCCTGCTGATGGCTGCAGGGACCTGGCCGGCCTCCTGTGTGCATTCCTAGGAGGCTTCTCCCTAACCACCCTTCCAGGACAATCGCAGGGTTATCCTCAATGGGCCTGAGTAGGTGCCCCATAGAAGTGTCCTACACAGACAGCCCAGTGACCAGAGGAAGGCATTTTTCTGAGAGATGACCTTTAGTGTCATAGATGAACTAGTCCATCATGGTCAAAGGTGATCCCAGCACTCCTCTCTAGAGATGCTGACCTTTGGCTGAACTTCTCAAGTGTTGACAATGAATTTGCATGAGCTCTTTCAGCAACCATCCCAGCTGCCTATGAGACTGGAGTCAGGCTTTAGAGAAGGTCACTTGAGGTTGAGGCCCCAAACCACATCCTGTCTGAAGAGCATTCAGACTCCAAATGATGTCTGGTGTCTGACCTTGCCTTTTTACCGCTCTGCCCTAGTCCTCATGGTTCCCAGGATGCCAAGGTCTGCGGTACACAGAAAGGGTGAAGTCAGCTCCTACCCACCACCCCAAACCCAGACTACCAGTGTCTGCAAAGAGAGACATCCTCCAACCTCGCTCTGTAATAGCCCTTAGAACTCTGAAGATGATGGCTTCATGGCTAGTTATTTTTGAGAGCTGAGATGGAGACATGTTTTGTTTTCAAGTCTCTCTCTTTTTGCCCTGCATATTGTAGAATTGGAGCTTAGGTGTTTCACATGCTATAGTGAAGCGAACATGGGCAACAATGCAATGTGTAGGGATTTTCATCTTGTTTTGTATTGTTCTGTGATTCCCTGAGGACCCCAGTGTGCCCATTAGCAACCAAAGTCTCAGTCACTAGAATCCTCAGCCTAAGCAACTTTTTATCAGTATTTGGTATTTATAAATAATCACAAGAATAGGAAGCCGTTGATCAGAATTTATTTTGTCTCCTGTCGAATGTGTCTGTTTCAAATCACCAGAGGAGTATTGTAGGGCATGTGTGAAGATATGGGATATAGTCGGTCGTCCGGCCTGGAAGTCTGTGGGTCCAAGGCATTTTCGGCTCTCACAGATGCAGGAAAGCCACTGTACTCCTTAAAAACTGTTGCCTTCTACGAGCAGACTAGGAGTTGACCTTCACCCTAAAGCTAGCAGTGGCCTGGCTACATTCCTTGTGCCGTTTCTCCTCAGATAATGTCACAGCAGTTGAAGAACAGTTCCGTTTCAGGCTCAAATGGACAGGGCCATGGGAGGCTTCAAGCGCTCTTTCCACCTCTCCTCTCATTGTCTGGCCTTTTCGCTTTCCCGCCAGCCATTCAGTAGCACACCAAAGTAGGGACTGAAATAAGGTATAAATACTTCACTACAGACTTCACTATATCTGTAAGAAAGTTTAAGAAAATAACATAGAAGCTGAGCATGAGTCTATAATCCCAGCACTCAGGAAGTGGGGTCAAGGGTTATCACTGGCTCAAGATCCACCTGAGGTTCATAGTGAGTTCCAGGCCAGTCTAGGCAATAATTAGGCTATAATACTAGATACTACCTCAAACAAGTGAGCAAACACGGCAGATCGTTGGCCATCAGATATACACTGGCATGTGTATATCTGTATGTGTGTGTGTGTCCTGCTCTAACACTCTCTACCCTTGAGAAAGGGTCTTTCACTGAACCTGGAGCTATGCTGGTGACCAGCAACTCCCAGCGATCCTCCTGTCTCTTCTCCTGGTTTCCCATGGTGCTAGCTTACAGGCACACACATGACCATGACAAGCTCCTTGTGTGGGTTCTGGAGAGTTGAATTCAAGCCCTCATGCTTGCACTGCAAATGTTCCTGCCCACTGAGCCACTCCCCCTGGTCCTTGTATGTCATTTCTAAAGAGAGGAAAACTACAGCAATGATGTCCGGTTCTCAGACCACTTGAAGAGCAAGTGGCTCTTCAAGCTCAGCACGCCTTGTGTGGGAAAGACAGACGAGATTAGAATGTTTTTCAGGAAGACAAAAATCAGTTTTTTTCTTTCCATTTTTTTAAGACAGGATTTCTCTATGTTACAGTCCTAGCTGTCTGTAACTCACTTTGTACCAGGCTGGCCTTGAAATCACAGAGATCAGCTTGCCTCTCAAGTGCTGGGATTAAAGGCGTGTGCCACCACCACCCAGACAAAAATCAATTTTACTTGGGTCAGTGTTCCTTCCACTCAAGAGCTGGACCATCTTCATGTAGACAATATTCTTAGAGAATGTCTCTTAGCAGAGGACAAGATTCATTGAAGCTAAAACAGGATCATCTTGCACAGTAATGAACCAATGGGACCTAAGTAAATTAGGATGAGCAGCCAGTTTCTCATGGTGGATGTCAACGTCGGCCAGTCAGCAGATAAGTCTTTGTCTGGCCGACACAGGCCAGCACATTCAGTCAGACCACACGCAGACCCAGAAGTGCTCAGAAAGCGCACTAAGATTCCTATTGTTCCTGTGCTAAGTTCCTTGCTGCCTCAGCAGCTCTGAATGCTTCTTCCTCAAACTATGAAGTGTCAGAGGAGCAGAGGGTTCTATCCTGTTCTTTTTGTCCCCAATATTATGAGCGTGATCTTTGACTATGTCCACCTCCCGTCCTGTCAGAAAACCCAGAGGTGGGAATCAGGACTCCCAGCCTTGAGCCTTACGTCAGCTCCAGCCTTTCAGGAGCTAAACAAATGGCACAGGATAGCAATTGGTGTGATGCCACAGGCTGAAACAACGAAAAATCTGTCCTGGGAATTGGGGTCGAATTTGGGGAAGGAAATGTAACAATACATTCACACAGACGTGAGTCAGGTCTCATTTCCTCTTCAAATGCCGCCTGGCTGCCCCACCATGGAGACGCATCGAATGAGCCCAACTACAGCCAGGAAAATTCAATCAGACTTTCGGATTCAAATAGCATTTCTGTCATTCTGTTGGATTTTAAATGAGAGGAGTTTAGCGTTAGCATTATTCTTTGATCGCTAATTCACTGTTTTTCATCTGCGGATGTTCCTGTGTCTAACTAGGGCAGGCAGGTTGTGAAGACAGTGCTTGGAGGACCAGATAACAAATGGTATTGATCCTTGAGTAATGAAATATTTGGATTTTGATTTGAAACAAAGTAAGGAGTTCTGTCATTCTCCAGAGAATAGACCCTACTATGACAACTGTGTTATAATACTCTGGCAGCTGTGTAGAAGGAACTATCCATAGCAAAGGTTAGTTCTTCCAAAAAACTCTGTTTCCCACCATTATGAAAAAGTGGAAATAATGGAGTGAGCTAAAGGCTATCGGAGAGATACAGGGGTGAGGTGAAGGGATCCTGTCCAGGCCTGGTAGTATAGGTCTGTAACCCTGGCTACTCGGGAGGCTGAGGTGGGAAGATTGGGAGTTCTAGGCCAGCCTGCGCAAGCAGGTGAGACACTCTGGGCTTTGGTAGCTCGGTAGTAGAGCACTTATCTAATATGCACAAGGCCTAAGTATGGTCTCCTCCCGCAAAAGCTGTATAGGTCAGATAATTTTAGTCTAGAGATCAGTGAGAAGCTAAAGGAAAGAAATTAAAATAGAATACTAAAGACAGGAAGGAAATATAAGTTAGAAACAAAATGACCTTTGTAAAATGGTGATGTTGTCACTTTTCTTTCATGAGTATGTCACTTCCTATCATTTTTTAAGCCCTTGAATCCAAAAAACTTTGTTCCTCTGTTCAGGACGTGAATGTGAGCCCATAGATGTGGTTCAATTAGTAGAGCTGCCAGCTGAGCACTCAGGAGTCCCTGGGTTTGAGTCCCCAGTCCTGTAACTGGGGCAGTGACACACATGTGAGCCTGTGTCCTGAGTATGCAAAGACTTCTGGTGGTGCCTGATTAGGAGGAAGGTCAAAGTCCCAGCAGTGACAGTAAACAGAAAATCAGTGAGCTGTGCTCCTCAGAAGGGAGGTTTCAAAAAGGCTTCATGAAGACAACAACTCACCTTCAAGGAAAACACAAGCAAATGTGGGCAGGAAATTGGGGGCAGTAGAGATAGCATGTTCTCCTAAGGTCCAGAATACCTCCACTCTTTGGGAGCCACTGCTTTTGCTGACACAAGCTCAATATTCTTGAATAATCCAAGCTTAATATAATCAATTAAAATAATGTCCAGCTCCAAGATGAACTCCACTTTATACCCCCCAGGAGAAGGTTACCATCTGTCCCTGCAGACACTGTTATTTCAGTAGGTGACCCTTTGCTGTGCTCCCTCTTCTGTCTTTCAGCACATGATTGCAGACACGGTCCGGACCCTGAGACACTGCAGAAGTAACCAGTTTGGTGAGTACCTGAAGTCAGGATACCATGCATACTGACTTCTCAGTGATACTAACTGTCGCCATTTAAGAAACGCTTAGGACCCTAAATTTAAACAGATTATGAAGTGTATGTATACATGCATGATATCTTTATATTCTAGATTTTCACTGTGTTCCCTCCCCCACATGTCTAGGATGTGACACAGCACTGCCCCCTTGTGTAAGCAAGTCTTCACCGTCCAAACTGACTTCAGACAGATGGTTCACCCACCCACCCATCCCCTTTCCCCCTTTGCTTGCCCAGTCCCCCAGATTTACTGATGAGTTTAGCATCATAGCCCTGCTTCCAACCTCCTTGCTTGAGGACATTTCTGTAATAGGTGTGTGGTTTATTACAGTGCCTGAAGTAGCCTTCCACTGTTTTTATTCTTTTCAATCCAAACTTCTCAGCTGAAAAGGTCTTTCTTTTCTGAGCACTTTTGTAGAATCCCCTCTGAGACTACATATGCAGTGATATTTTCCCAGTTTAGGGTAATCTACCTTGTATTTAAATGGTGTTAGCATTTTGCAGGAAAGGAGGAAATTGCCTTTGCTAAGTAGCAGGAGTTTTTACCTGGATGGCAGAATCCTACTCACCCTAGGGAATAGGCATCCTTAGTCCTGTAGGTGCAGAGCCCAGAACCAAGGCTTAGAAAAACTAACCCATGCAGTCCTGGCTTCCCTGCCCAGCCCATTGCTTTGCCCTCTGCTGATTCTACGTATAGAAATAGTAATTTTAAAAAAGAGATAGCCAGGTATGGTGGCACATCCCTTTAATCCGAGCACTCAGGAGGCAAAGGCAGGCAAATCTCTGTGAGTTTGAGGTCAGCCTGGTCTGAAGTGGGAGAGGGAGAGGGAAAGTGAGAAGAGAGAAAGTGTGTGAGGAGAGCTGCACACAGACCTCTGGAAGTTAAGAACACTTGCTGTTCTTGCAGAGGACCATGGTTCAGTTCCCAGCACCCACATGGTAACACAACCATCTGTAACTCCAGGTCCAGGGGATTCGACACCTTGATGGATGTCTGAGGGCTTCTGCACACTGTGGTGCACATACATACACACACTGAGGCACACATACATATACATGAAATAAAATACAGTTCAATAGTTATAAATCAAAGATGGTAGAAGTAGACCTTAAGTAATATATCTTCATTACAATTTATTTAAAAAATACTGCATATTTAGAGAACCAGAGCCCCTCCCCACCGAAGGAAGTACTCCTAACTATTTGCTAGGAATACTTTAAATGCTTTTTCTAGTGTACAGCTCATGGCTGTCAATAGTATACCCCAGCAAATCCAACTAGAAACTGAGCTTCCTATATGTATTATAAAGTGGAGAACGAGAATTACAAAATACAAGGCCTAATTTTCTAAATATTCAGTTAATACCACTTGATATATGCACTGCGTAAGTTCTCACTAAGTCCACAAGCACAGTGCAGTAACAGCAGAAAGCAACGCTGTTGCGGCAAAGGGCCCTGCAGATGTCCAGCGTTGCTTCACTCATGAGCGCGCATGCAGATTTTTCCCACTGGCCTTTGCTTCCAGAGTGATCAACAAATATTTAGCTAATTCTGAAACTACCAGTCTGATTCATCAAGGAATAGTAGTTTATGTGTGTTCCCAGTATAGGCAAGAGGGTCATGCCGGCTTGGCTGATGAGGCTTGACCCTTCCACAGGCTTCCACCAGGACTGCATAGCGCAAAGTAAAGGAGAAATTTAGCTGTCAGGTGTGTGTTCCGAAAATTAGGCTGAGACTAAATTATCTGACCTCCTTTTAATAATTTCTTTTTATGAGCCTCAGTAACAGTGTTAATATGTGGGATAAAGTAAGAAATTATCACTCAAAACAGCTATACACTCACTATGAGCACCGTGCAAGGATCAGTGTGATTGTTGGGAATGTTCATCGTGATATCTTTTGAATGCTTGCTATTTACAAACTTATCTGTACAGCCAAAAAGCATTTACCAAACAACAGCAATTTCCCAATGTCTTCCAGAAGGCATTCTAGAATTACAGCTTACAGGTTACAATGCTGAACTTCCAGTGTTTATTTGCTGAGGCCAGGAAGTCCAAGAGTTAGAAACCGCCTGTGATGAGCGGCTCCTAAATTATTTCCTTACTAAACACATTCTTCTTAGCAGAGGGAGAGGCTGTTTTCACAGCTGCAGTAAATGCTCCTTTATGAGCATACTTCTCTGAGACTCACATGCCCTCTCAGCCAATTCTCCTCTTCTCTAATGTGGGCTCTTTTCTGTTTGTTTGTCTTTTCTCTGTGGTATTATCCAAGCACTTACATCAGGGTCCTCATAAGAGCTGTCCCTGGCATGCATGCACATAGCCATAGCTCACTGAAGTCTCTCTAGTGGCCTTCTGATTCTTTTACCTCTTCAGATTGCCTTATCCTCCTACGTAGACTTTAGCCCATTCCTATATCCATTCCTGAGGTTCTATTCTTTGGTATCTCTTCTTTCTTTTTTTCCTCCAAAAAATAAGGACACCAAAGAGGTTTTATAAATCTAAAATAGAAAGAAGTAAAGATAAGTAAATAACTTAGTAAGCTATTGTGTTCAGACGCTGATTCCAAACAGTTCTAAGCTGAGATAGGAAACCACAGACCGGCGGTTAGGAACCACTGGACCAGATTCGCATCCTCTGGTTAGGCCATGCACTTGCTGACTGCTAAGTTTCCTCCTCTGTAAAGGGTGACAGCATGACTTTAGTCTAGTAGGTATGTACTGTGGATGCCTTGCCAGTCAGCCTGCCTGATCTGATCTGAGGTCGCTCATCTCTGGGAACCAGGTTGCTACCTGTAGCACTAACCTACTCCAAACCCTTCACGTGGCTTCAGTGCTCCCATTCCATTCATTGTTTTCCCTTTAAAAAACTAGGAAGTGACATGTCTCCAAAGGAGCAGCAAGAGCTGAAGTCCTATGTCAACCACCTGTATGTCATCGATAGCCAGCAGGCCCTGTTCGAGCTCTCTCATAGGCTGGAGCCCCGGGCCTGAGCCGCGTCCATCTGTCCTGTGACTACAGCACTTAAAGCCAAGGGAAGGTCTCCGTTCAGCGTGCTGCTTCCTGTGAGAAAAGAGCTTGCTGAGTTCTAGCAGCATACCATGAGACAAGCGCAGGAAGTTCAGGAAGTGACGCCAGCTACCAGATGTGGAGAGTGCCCCTCTCCCCACCTCAGTGAGAAGATGAAAAGAGTCTGAACATCCTTGGAACAGGGTCTTTCTTATGATGGTGATTTCAGTCCAGCCCAAGTCTCAGCTTACGGTGTGGCAGCATTAAGAGAAAACATGTCTTGATATATAGCAGCCAGGTTTTTTTTTGTTTTTGTTTTTGTTTTTTTCCAGTAAGATTGTGTATAGCAGGGAGGACAGCCATTCTGCCTGCATCACCTTACTGCCTAGGGGTCATTAAGAGACTGGGAGCACCTGAAGACAGTGAGAGCATCTCCAGATGGCCCAGGAGGAGAGGCTCCCGCAGCTAGAAACTGGACATCATGCTGGGAGGCGTGTCCTGCTGTGCAAATAAGAAATGCCTGGCTCACACTTCTTTGCATCCACAATCATTTACCAACGTAGCACAGATGAAACTAGTTTCTGTACCACTGTTGCACTCCTGTAAGCAAGGTAGACTGAGTTTCTCATTCAGTAAGGTACTTGGCATTGTTCAGTTTCTGGAAACTTACTTTACATTTATTTTTGTTGTTGTTGAGCTCAACATGATTTTCAGAAAAACATGGGGCCAAGATCATGGGTGCTCGGTGTCTACTTACTGAGATCACAGGATCACCAGTTTCTGCAATCCTGTGCCTGATGCAGACTTGGTGTTTGGCATCACTCCACCAGGCTCCCAGCCCACAGGATGCAGCATGTCAGCCTGTGAGGGAGGGAAGTGAAACTGGGTATAGACAGCTTAACAGCTGGGATTACCAGTCTTTCAGGAATTGAAAAGTACCCAGAAATGCCTAAAATCTGACTTAATTGGAGAGTCGGAAGCCCCGAAGTCCACTTCCTAAGGATAGCCAGAGCCTTTCTGCAGTTCACCAATTTCCTTTTCATTCCTCGTTTTTAACAAATTGGGCCTCATATACGAACTAAGACCTCTGGGAATTCTCAAAGACTGGTTAGAGAATTTCCCCGAATCCTCGAGTAAGGAAGAGCGCGTGGTTAAAACAACGCTGCCTCGTGCTAGCTGTTCACTTCGCTGGGTGTAAGCCCCCGTCTGACACAGCAGGTCCACATTTCCAGTCATGAGTATGGGTACACTCCTCACACCCCCGAGAGGCAGCCTGCTGAGTGTCCGCACAGACCTGCTTTCTATAGTCCCTTACCCATTCTCATGACTGAGACTACGCTGTGACCCTTGTCTCCTGATTGCTTGAGAACCATGCTATTTTCTGGTCTTGGGACCACAGTGGGCCTGAAGTACTGATAAAAGGAACTGTATGGAAAAATCCTGGGTAGAGATTTCAAAGGGATTGCATCTAAACCAGCATGTAGAATGTTAGTCCTAGAAACTTACAGGGTGTTATAGACATACTCCAACTAGGACTGGTTCACTGAGAAAATGTTTTACAGGGCTGAGAACCAGTGGATGAGAACAGAGCCACAGAGGCGGGGAAAGCAGGCTCTCTTGATATCTAAGCAAGCACAAGCACCCACAAAGCCCTAGCAGTCTCTGAGAGCAACACAGACTGACAGCACAGACACTTGTCTTCCTCCAAGTAGGATTCGGCTAGTGAAATCACACCAGGCCATTTGGTCTTGTCTCTTCTAACCTAATGTATGACATCAGCTCGATGTTGCTTTAAGCAGAACCTTCAGGACTCACTGTATGTGGAGATCTATTGTAGTAGAACACTGTCTAGGCTGCAGTTCAGCTAGGCTGTGGAAGCCATGCCTGCATCATGCTGAGCACACTCAGAGAATCCTACAGGAGATGGATGGGATCAGGCCAGGACTGCATGGGTGAGGCTGCTATTCCCTCCAAAGCCAAAGTCAGTTGGGATTTGTTTTTGCCATCCAGTCTCCTGAATATCTAAAATCTCTAAATTAGCACCCATGTCTAGGAATTTCTCAGGCAGCAGATTCAGGGACTTCAGAAGGTTTGCAGAATCTTAAATCTGAAGTGAAAGAATATTCCAGAACTGTCTGACCCCATGTGTTCCACAGGAAGCTGAGCACTGTGGTAGGTATGCCCAGGAGTCAACAGCATTCCGTGCATGGGGTGACCTGGTTCCTTCTCTAGAGCTTCCCCTGGGCCTCCCCAGAATCAGTATTGATCTCCCTGGATGTGGACTAAGGGATATCTAGGGTCTCTTCCAATTTTCCTTTAGATTACATAGATCTCCAGTCCCTCCCTAAATCTTGTGTAACTGGGATCTTCCCCAGTGAGTGATGCTGGGCTTCTCCCTAAGAGCACAGCCCTCTAGGGGACCTGTGGATCTCTGGATTCCATTCCTGCAAAGCAACCTCACTTGCTAGTTAGCACAGGAGGCAGAACACAAGTTCATCTAGGGAAAGTCACCAACTTTCCAAATACTTTAAAGAATTTACTAACACATTTGCAGATGCTCCCTAGCCTATGGATTTGAAATTCACTTTGAGTCTGTATAATTGCCAAATGGTTATAGTAGCACATAGTATAACCCACATCCACTCTTTTCTAGTATCCTTAATTGCATTGAGAATAAATTCTTTTTCCTACTCCGCTATCTACAAGCAAGTAGTGTAGCACAGACCTTGACTTTAGAGGCAAGAGAATAAAGTCTCGCACCTCCTAGTTTGCAGGGAGATAGATCCTTCATAGGTGCACACTCACCTAAGTGAGGGATAAGCAGCGTGGGCAGGTGGCTGCTTGTGTAGACTTCCGGTCCTGGAGCTGCACCTTGACGCTGCGAAAGTCGCAGCAACACATGCACTGCAAACCCTGAACTGAGCAGCACAACCCACCCACGCTTCTCAGAACTGGGCAAAATCATCAATGTTTAGATGACAAGGGCCACTGCAACTGTCCAGCATAGGATTTCTTTCCCACTTCAGAGACGTGTCCATGAGATTTCAGCCTGCTCATTACTGAGTGGGCCAGTTTTGCTCTAGAGAAAACACATCTTGAAAAATTGCCAAAAAGTCAGATGAAATGTACTGCTGTATAAAGCAAAGCTGTATATACTAAGCATTTTTAGCAGAGTGATATTTATTTGCATAGCCTATTTATTGTATTCATATTACACTGTTGTTAAATACCAGGATGAAATCAATGATCAGAAGCAAGGACTCTTGCTTAGGACCTGCTGCAGCATTGCCAGCTTGTGATAACAATTAGATGATAGAAAGCCCACAGTCCGGGCATCTACCTAACTTCTCAGGGACTACACCTCGTAGGTTTCTACCGTTCTAAGAGCTGGTAAATATGAGACATTTGTTGAATTACCAGACTGGCATTGACAGTGTTTGCTTTCTGCCTCTGTGTATATGATGTGCTTTGTATTTATCAAAGTAGGAAGCAATAATTTATATGTAAAAATGGCCAAGCAATATAAGGTTAAAACTTATATGAGTAACCGTTACCTTATCTTGTATTTTCAAGTGTTTTTTAAGCTGCTTTTCCAAATATAAGACTATGTTAAACATTCCACTCAAAGCTGGACTCCTCTTTCTTGTGTCCATGGGCCTGTGGCCTGTGTTCCAGCATCATCTGGTGCTCTGTCTAGAACTCAAGTTTTCTCTCTAAAAGAGCTACAGGTAAGTGAACAGCTGCAGGAACCCAGCCACCTACCCTGCTATTACACCTAAACACCCCAGAGACTCAATACCACCTGCTGGAAATGACCTCAGGGCTTAATCTGAGCCTTGGAGAGTCCCATAGACACTGCCAACACCCTGCTCTCCTTGAGTTAACTAGGAATGAAGAAAAGTACCAGACCTAGGGATTCCTCTGCCAGGATGGAGGAGCTGCATGGTGGGCTGTGGAGGGTTCTGATGGTGTTCAGGGAAAGTGGGGCAGTTGTCTGCCAACGCTGTAGACTGTCAGTGCTTCAGGCCTGCTACACTCAATGACCCACTTGTCAAATTCAAAATGGCCTGTGACGTGTGGCATCTCCTCCCCATGGAAATAATATATACCTCACCATGTTGAACTCTGAGATGGTAGGTGTCTTGTTGTGTGTAATGAAAAGCAGGAATGACCCAGGCAGTTTGTTTAAAGTTCTCAAGAAACCTGTGCTTTCTGTATCTGTTCCACTAGGAACTCTAAACTGCTGCAAGTGAAAACGTCCAGTCTGGGTCTTGGAGCTAGTGCAAAAATGGAACAGAGCTCCAACTTAGAAGTACCTCGAGAAAAATATATAACATAGCCATTAGAAACCACTGAGATTAGCAATGTTTGTTACTCAGCAGAATTTAGCCTGACTGACTATACAGTCTTCCAAGACATTTCTCAGGGGACTTCACCTTAGACCAGTGGTTCTCAGCATTCCTAATGGTGCAACCCTTTAACACAGTTCCTCATGCTGTGGTGATCCCCCAACCATAAAATTATTTTCATTGCTACTTCATAACTGTAATTCTGCTACTGTTATGAATTGTTATATAAATACCTTTTCTGATAGTCTCAGAGGACCCCTGTGAAAAGGTTGTTCAGCCCCAAAGTGGTTATGACCCACAGGTTGAAAACCTTTACCTTAGAACATTGACAAGTCTTATCAGTTTTGCAGGACCTGATGGATGACGTATGTATCTGTGCAATGTCTTGTCTTTGTGTGAGCAAAGATAAAATTATCTGAGGACCATTCCCTTAGGTTAAAGCTTAATTAATTGCAAGTTACCAGGAATTAACCCATCTGTACAAGGGGAAATAGGAGGAAGGTACAAGGGACAGTGTTTCTGTGACAGCAGCTGGGAGCAGAAACACTTGTTCCTGCCCTTTACTATCTCAGCCTGGGTCCTATTGTCACCTCATCCTCGGAGACTTCCGCCTTAGGGTCTTCCTGAAATCAAGTGCTGTGTGGGCAATAAAAGCGGGCGGCCCTGAGCTTCACATCTGGGAGGAAGTAGAGGAGAGGGCAGAGCCAGTTTCCTAGCGGGCTTCTGGTTCCAGTTAGGACAGAGTAGAGGAACTAGGTTCACAAGAGACAGAATCCTGTGCTCTTTCAAGTCAACAAACCTCAAAATGAAATTTGTGGTCCTAGCCCCAGTGACCTAGCTGTAGGATGGATTTCAGGGCAGCAGTCTCAACTTTGGGTCCCATCCTATGATCCCCAATAAGCAATCTCTACTTCCCTTCAGAAGTTACTTGAAACAATTCTAGGGATCCTGCAGTGAGGCAGCTGGAATTTCTCTTACCTAAACAGAACAGGCAGTGTCTTTCCATACACAAGAAAAGCACACCTGACTTAACAGATAGGTACTGTGGAATAATCTTTCATACACGGTAAAGGTGTGTTGCTCTCATTGTTAATAAAGAGCTGACTGGCTAATAGCTCGGCAGGAAGAGGCTAGGAGGGAGAGCCAAAGCAAGAATGCTGAGAAGAAGGAGGGCGGAGTCACCAACCAGATGCAGAGGAAGTAGGAGATGAACATGACGGACTGAAAAAGGTACCACCATGTGGTAGAACATAGATAAAAGACATAGGTTGATTTAAGTTCAAAGAGCTAGTTAGTAACAAGCTAAGCTATCGGCTGATCATTTATAATTAATAATAATTCTCTAAATAAAATAAGTCTCGTGTGGTTATTAGGTAGTTATCAGGTAGGATGAAAACCTCCACCTACAAATGGTGCAGACTCAGAACTGAGGTGTGTAACATGGTGCCTCTTGGGAACACACTTAGACTCCTGCTGGACTCAGGGCTTACTTAGTTCTTGGTTTTGTCTCTCTGATGGTGACTTGTGTTTGCTTTAGAGGAACGTTCCTATTTACCTACCTCTATTCTAGGGTTTGGGTCTACCAAGAGTTGGTAGGGTTCCCTAAGTTTAGCTTTATGAGCCCAGGGCCACTTTCTTCACAGCAGTCCCAGAGTGAGCTCTGAGGCTCCTTGGCCCTTTGCACTGACCCATCTGTGCAGGCAGGGCAGCTCCTTGTTTGTTCCCCGCTGCCCAGACTCGAAATAACCACTTAGAAATTGTACTATTTAAATCACTGCTTGGCTAATCACTTAAGTATATTGTTAGCTAGCTCTTTTATCTTTGGTTAACCCATTTTTATTATTTTATATTTTACCATAAGGTTCATGGCCTACTGGCAAGGTTCTAGCTAACAACTTGTGTTTGTCTCCTCTGGTGGCAACTCCGCTTTTTTTCTCCCAGCATTCAGTTTAGTTCTCCCACCTAGCTCTACTCTGCCCTATCACAGGCCAAGGGGCAGCTTCTTTATTCATTAATCAATAAAAGCAACACATATACAGAAGGACCATTTTCTCTCTTCTGTCTAAATGAAAAGGAAGGTTTTAACTTTAACATAGTAAAATTACATATAACAAAACAGGTATTAAGCAAGATTTACAGTTACAATATTTTTATTTACTTTGTCTATTATAACTAAGGAGTTTAAACTATATAACTATTTTTTTACTCCATCAAAGATTCCAGAAGGATATAATATTACCTAAGTAAACAGGAAGTGCACTGTACGCAACTTTTAAAACTCTAGAATTGACAGAGAGAGCTCACTGCCTGGACAGTCACCCAAAGTCCTTCTGTACCATTGAGGCATCCATCTTCAGCCCACAGGCCCATAGTATCCAATAGACTTTTCCATGAGGCAGCAAACTTCAAAGACTGTTCACCTCTATTGGAAGTTTGTCAATCACTTTCTTCTGTGTCCTGCAGAATTTCTGGCAGTCTCTTTCATGAAGCAGGAACCCCAAAGGACCATCTCACCTTTAGGCAAGTTCAGCAGTCAT
>LOEQ01001231.1:204076-215995 GCA_001685075.1 Bramus lutescens
GGAGAGAGAGAGAGAGAGAGAGAGAGAGAGAGAGAGAGAGGCATATAATCACCTAGTCAGTCAGTAATAGATAAAACAATTCCCACTGTCTTGCCCGGCAAGCTCAGGTTTTTCTAAGAAGGAAAACGTGAGTTCCACTTTTAACCCTTACTCCAGTGCCATGGAAACATGTTCCCCAGCTTCATTTCTGGGGAAATGTCTCTGTAGTCTCCTGGGCATGAGCCCAAAGGACCCCACAGCCTACCACAGAGGTACCCGCACGTGCATGACTATTGCCATTCTGATTCACAACAGCAAGTAGATAGAACCGGTCTGATGCCATCAGCAAATGAATGGCAATGAAAATGTGGTCCATACACACAATGACATTTTATTCTGCTGTAAAGGAAAACAAAATAGTCAGGAAAATTAATGAAAATAGGATATTAAGTGATACAGCCCAGGCTCAGAGAGACAATCGCTACTGTTTTCTCTCACGTGAGTCCTTCCTTCTAATTTTAGTGCGTGTGTTTCTATCGGGCAGAGGTCAAGAAATTAAAAAGGGACCATTCAAGGGATGGGAAGGGTCATGTGGTGGTTTGAATTCCTAGTCAAAAGGAGGCTCACGTTTGAATGTTTGGTCATTAGGGAGTGGCAGTATCTGGGAGGGTTAGAAAAAGTATGTCAGTGGGGGTTTCAAGGATCCAAGCCAGGTACAATGTCTCTCTCTGTCTCTCTCTGTCTCTCTCTCTTTCTCTCTCTCTCTCTCTNCCCCCCCTCTCTCCCTCTCTCTCTCCCTCTCTCTCTCCTGCCTACCAACCCAACTGTAGCAGTCGGATACCTCTCCAGCACCATGTCCGCCTGAGTGCCACCATGCTGCCTGCCTTGACACTAATGGGCTGCCCCTCTAAACTGTTAGCAAGCGCCCAGTTAAGTGCTTCCCTTTAAAGAGTTGCCGTGCCCATGGTGTCTCTTCACAGCAAAATGACAGACACTACGGTTAGCCAGAAGAAGGACACCACCTGAGAGTGGGCCATGGCTGGCTGGGGTGGAGGCTACAAGTGGGCGGTAGGGAAGACAGAGGCAGGGAGAGGAAGGCTGGCCACCAAGCTGTGTACCAAGGTGCCACAAGGAAGCCTGCCACTTTGAATGCTACTTTACAAGATGGGCATCACTGGCATTGAATGGAGAGAGCAAAAGAGGTTACTGTTCCCTCGAGACTTTTCAGACCTGAAGGGACAGGTGCAGACTAGAACATCATTAAATAGAGGATGCTGCAAATACCCTGACTCCACCAAAGACCCCAATCTTCCCACTGACTTCCATGGCCTCTGCTCACAAAGAGGGACCTCCTTGGTTCTCCTGGCACCTAGCCCTCCCCTCCAGCCCTTTAATGAGATGCTCTAAACATTTGTAGATGGTGGAGCTGTGAGGACAGTGTTCACAGTGGGAAAAACTGCTAGGGAGGGCATGGCAACTTCCATCTTAATGCCAGCAAAGTTCCTTAAGGCTTCCCCCACTGCACTAATATTTTCTGTCTCCTTTTTTTTCCTTTTCAAAACAAAGGCCAATTTTCAGATCCATGTTTAAAAATAAGTTATGCCTGGTATTTTTAGTAATGTAAAAGTCATTAAGCATGTGTGCAGATTAAAATTTTCATCTTCCTAATGAGTAATCTAATAAATGTTTTGAGAAATTTATTGGCTGCTGTCATTCATTTTAATTTAAGATCATTCATCTTTTAAAATGTTAAAAACATATTAAGTGAGATAACCCAAGAGATTATTTAAAACAGTAATCTTAGAACCCAAGAAGTTACTGGAGATTAAATGTGTGGCCATGTGAGTACACATATATACATATATTTTATACACATAAATGTAAATGCTCTATAAATAGAATTATGAATTTTTCTTTTGGGGAAAATAAAATAGATTCTTGGTGTAGCAAGCCTTTAATTAAAAACTTCCTTCAGCATTGGCACCCATGTGTGAATCATAAACATCAGGATACATGTGGACTTGCTTTTTGTTCCTGTTCATTTGATTGTTTTTGTTTTGTGAGACAGGATTTCTCTGAGTAGCCGTGGCTGTCCTGGAACTTGCTCTATAGACCAGGTTGGTCTCGAACTCAGAGATTCACCTGACTGTGCCTCCCAAGTGCTAGGATTAAGGCGTGTGCCGCCACCACCCCTTGTTTTGTTTTGTTTTGTTTTGTTTTGTTTTGTTTTGTTTTTTCATTCCCAGTATGCCTGACTGGGTATGTTTTGCATATCTATATTTGAAATACATTCACCAGCATATGTTTATGTCCAGATGGATTTGAAAACCAATATGTATTGAAGTATATTTGCCCAGTCCTGAGACAGGAGAAGCCATGCCATATGCCCCACAATAGTAGTGACCATAGCTATGACCAGTGAGCCACTGTTCTGTCCTAGGCCTGTGCAAGTGTCCCCCTGAATGTGTTTCATTGGCACAGGCTCAGTCATGCCATAGACCTCAGTTCTCAGCCCCATGGGAATGACAGTCTTCCTGGTGAGGCTCAGAGGAACGGCAGAACCTTCCTCAGAACTGAGTATGAACATTGGCAGTGTGCAGAAGGTGTCCACTGTAGCTTTCTTCCCTGGAGATTGATGACCTGAAGACAGCTCCCCTACAGAGGCTCTTCTACTGAGATCAGCTAAACCTGTCTCCATGGTCAACTGTGTACCATTAACCCTGATCGTTGGTTAACTGTATGCAAAACTCATCTTTTACACTTACGTATTACATACATACAACTGTGTGTGAAAAACCAGTTGTGGTACTGGGGTACTGTACCTTCTCTAAGAGTCCAGACTGCTTCTCTCTGTCTCTGTCTCTCTCTCTGTGTGTGTGTGTGTGTGTGTGTGTGTGTGTGTGTGTTTAATTTTGCTTTTATGTATATGGATAGTTTGGCCTCCATGCGGCCCCCATAAAGGTCAAAGGAGGGTATAAGGGGTCTAAGTTCCCTTGGGACTCGAGTCACAGATGGTTGGAAGCCACCATGTGTGTGCTGGGAATTGATCTGAGTCCTCTGGAAGAGCAGCCAATGCTCTCAACCATTAGCTATCTCTCCAGCCCATACTCTCTCTCAGTTTTTACTAGAGTGATGGTGTTATAATCTGTCTCCTAGGGATGTTATAATCTGTCTGAACACGTGCGAGCATCAGAATAGGCTTACTCTAGGACAACGGGTGTCACTGACACAATCACAAGCAAACTGAGACAGTATCTCCAATAAATATACACCAACCAGTTAAGGTGTCAGTGCTACCCTCTGCCTACGCTGGGCTGCCCAGGGGAAGTCATCCGCAATGACTGTTTCAGTGTTCAAGTGCATAGTACTCTTGGATGGGTCTGCATGGCCATTGTGTTTCTGATTCCCCAGCCCTTTAGTATTATTGTGAAGACGTTTATGTCTTCCTCTCCCCGTGAGTGCCTTGCAAATCCTATCAGCTATGGCTACTTCAGCCCTGACCATCATCACCAGCATTTAGCATCTCAGCCCTCACAGGGAAAAGGAACCAGCGCTCACAGAAGAATGAGCCGCTGGGTAGAAATAATGTCAGTTTTCGTCTTAGACGCTTATCCCTTGGTGGTCATTTGATAAATACTAGTTGTGTGTGTGTGTGCCTGTGGGGCTAGGGTAGGGGACGTTTTTCCACCCCGTGCAGCTGGCAGACTAGAACTGCACGGATTCTAAAATGCCCGTCTTCGAAGCAAAGGATAATGTTCTATTTTGTGGTGTTATTAAAGATCTGGGAGGAAGGGGAGAAAGATGATCTGCTTTCTGGATGTTTCATTAGACTCAGATCAAGAAGGTTGTGCTTGACTTCAGTCCTTCAAACAGCTGCAAATGTTGCAGTAGTCTCGCGGGAGCTTCTAATCTATTTGAGGACACACAAAAATATTTTTGAGCTCAAGTCTTTTTTAACTAAAGCAGTCACATAGGACACCGTTGTCCAAGGTCCTCTGTGTTTACGCCTATGTGTGCATCGTGTCTCTGTGCAAATAGTTGCACGCAAACACCTTTTCTCTTGATAAAGAAAGCTCAGTCTATTCATAGGAAAATATTAGGTCAGGCTTTCTGGTTTTTTGTTTGTGCGCCACGGGGTGCCTGATAGCACTGCAGGGGCAGGCATCCAATGTCACACCAGCCACCTACAGCATGCAGGGCGCCAGAGGCACTGATGGGGGCACTAATTAGAGGGTGTCAGAGAGGAGGAAAGAAAGAAGCAAAAAAATCCATGAAGATGGAAAATAAAGGGGGTGGGCTTCCGTTTTTATTTATGGGAATTCTATGCTTTAGGACTGTATTCACTTCAAAAGTCATCCCGGGTTTCAGAGTTGGTGGAGAAGAACCAACTGGACAGAATGGCTGACTGATCTTCCGAGTGTTGGCCATTGCTTGTGTGAGCAATTTCTGTCTACTCTTACCATACTTCACCGTGACACCCTCGATTCTCTGCCAGCAACTGCCAGCACGCTGCATGTGCAAGCGCCTTCATGAAGATCCCCAGAGTCATCCAGGCTTGTGTCCTCCTAAGGGCCATGTCCAGCTTTGCTTCTCACAGGCATGCCCTCATCATTGACAACGCAAGGGCACCATTGTCAGAGCCATTAGATCGTAATGACTCGGGACTTGGAAGGTTCCAGACCTTCCATTGGCTTTTCACCCCTGGATCTGACTCTGTCCTTTTCACCCCTGGATCTAATTCTGCCCTTTTCTTCCTGCCCATGGACATCATCTTGTTAAAAAAAATAGAACTGAACAGAATCTTTCAAAATACCGACATTAGGATCCTGCTTAGATAGAACAGAGCCCAGGCAGGGTAACCAGGCACAGGTCCTGCTTAGATAGAACAGAGCCCAGGCAGGGTAACCAGGCACAGGTCCTTTCAAACCAACTTCAGATGACTCCAGTCCTCAGCCCGTGTCTTCAGCAGGTGACACCTGTAGTTTGGGAGTCAGTGTGAGCAGAGTCACATCCCAGGACAGAGACACCTAGGGACAAAGTTTAAAGTTCACTAGTGAACACTACCCATGTCTCTCCCTCATCCTGGCCCCTGTTAGATCTTCATGGAAGGTCATTTGAGTCCCCTTGGATGGAAACCATTTACTTCCTTGGCCATCTCCCCTCTCTGATGATCTTAACAACAATTCTCTATTTTAAGGAAATAAGAGTCACCTTTTTATATTGCCTCTGGAGCTAATTTCAAACATTGTTTTCCTCCCTTGAGAAGAACAATACTTTCACCAAAATACTAGATCTTAATTTGCTTCACTTTTTCCAAATGTGGTTTCCTCCCACAGAAGGCCAAGTACCCTAATTCTCATTCTATGCTTGAGAAAATACCACACTGACACACACAGTCCCCTTTGTGTGAAGACTTGCTTGACTCTTGAAAAGATTCGGTGATAGAATATATTGCACAGGGCTGTTAGGGACCCAGCTGTCACTTCTGGGGTAGTGTAGATGATGTTCGTTCTCTTTCCTTTAAACATTCATTTCTCATCGCCCACAGCTGACCTATGGATCGGGAGGGACCACATCCACTAGAGGTGAATGTGTCTGATACTCCCCTATGAGCCCGCCCTTCAGATATCCTGCTTCCGAACCTTCCTCCCCCGCCCCCACCCCGTCCTGGCCATTCGCCTGCTTTCTCCCCGACTACACCAGACCAGACTCCCGGGAGACATTCTGTACCTTCCTGTTCACTTACCTGTCAACTTTCCAAATCTACACCCTACATCTTCCTCTGAGTCAGTGCTTCTCAACCTGCGGATTCTGACCCCTTTGTGAGTCTAATGTCTCTTCCACAGGGGTTGCATATCAGATATCCTGAACATTAGATATTTACATTACAATTCCTAAGAGTAGCAAAATGACAGTTATCAAGTAGCAACAAAATAATGTTATGGTTGGGGGTCATCACAATATGAGGAACTGTGTAAAGGGTCGCAACATCAGGAAGGTTGAGAATCACTGCGCTAACCTGCTTACTCTTTGTGGATAATGCCATCCCTTTACCTTGTTCCTCTTGAAAACATGCCTTTCTTCTGAACCAGCTCTGTAACTCCTGTCAGAGTCCTTCTCACCTACAGAACTGTCGTTTCAAAACGAAACACTCTTTGGACTCTCCAGACAAGGGACCGATTTCTGAGATTCAGCACTGCAGGAGGATGACACCCAAGCCATGCTTCCTGTGACGATGAGAAGGCCTCTCTCCCCTTCATAAAACTCCTGCTTCCTTAAGGATCAAACCACTTTCCATCTCTCCATGTCCTCCATTATGAATGAATGAGAGCTCGCAGGTGTGTGCACGCATGTGCACACATGCTTGTGTAAGTATGTGTAGATATTGGAGATCAACCTCAAATGTGTTCCCAGGGCAATCACCTTGTTTTTATTTAATTTGTTTGAGATTTTATTTTACATGTATGAGGGTTTTGCCCGTATATGTCTGGACACCACGTGCACGCAGTGCTCATGGAGGCCAGAAGAAGGTGCTGGATCCCCTGGGACTAAAGTTACAGACAGTTGTCAACAACTCTGTGGGTGCTAGGAATTGAACTGAGGTCCTCTGAAAATGGAGCCGGTGCTCATAACTGCTGAGCTATCTCTTCAGTCCCTTACCTTGTTTTTTAAGACAAGGTTTATCATCAACCTGAAACTTGCTGAGTAGGCTACGCTGCCTGGCTACCAGGTCCTGGAGATCCACCTCTCTCCCAGCACTGGGATCATAATCGTGTGCTGCCAAGCCTAGCTGTGCAGGGGAGATTGGCCTCAAGTGTTCAGTGCTTACAAGGAAAGCGTTTTGTCCACTGAGGCATCTTCCCAGCCTCCACAGAGGCTGTTTGTGAGTGGGAGACTATCACGGCAACACTGTGGACTAAGTTGCTGGAAATCACATACTTCAGTACCACCACTTGCTAGTTACGAGGATTCAGGCAAGTGTTTTCCTTCTTGTATTATTTGTATTGACTTAAGGACCATCTCATGGGATTGCTGTGCAAAGAGTGAATGAGCTGGGGCTGAGGAGATGGATCAATGGTTAAAGACCTGAATTTGGATCCCAGCATTAAGGTAAGAAGTCAGCACGCACCTGGGAGTGGAGATGGTATGTATGCTCCCAGGGCCCACTGGCCAGTCAATATAGTCAATCAATGAGCTCCAGGTTCAACTAGAGACCCTGTCACAACCAAAAAAGAAAAGAAAAAAGAAAAAGAAAAAAAGATGGAGAACAGTAATGAGACATCTGACATGAACCTCTGTCCCTCCCCCAGGGCTACACTCTCACACATGTGCACATATAAGCATACCCCACTTCTCTCTCACACACACACTCACGCACAGTCACACACATGCACCCACACACATACACGTACTCACACACATACACACGCACACTCACACACACGCACCCACAGACATACACATACTCACAAGCACACACACGCACACATACACACAGAGTAACTTGTTAACGTGGGCTGGGGATGTAGCTCGGTGGTGGCACACTGGCCTAGCATATTCAAAACCCTGGTTTGCTCTCCAGTACCCCTCCCAGCAAAGTTAAAGCATTTTCCATCCTTGAGACTTAAACATTCTCTGAAAATACCCTCCTCCTCCCATACCCAGCAGTGGAAGGGACTTGGAAATGCTGATCCATAGCAAACAATCAATCCACGTTCACTACTCACGGCCTGACTGATGCTCCATCACCAGTTCCTTCAACAGCCCCCCTGTAGGAAGACCCAAATAAAGCCTAAGATCCGAGCCCGAGACTTGGACAGTGTCCCTGATTCCACGTTTAGCCAGCACCCAGTATCCTACAGACGCCAGTTCTTAGACCCCACCCTCTGCCAGCCCTGCTGTCTTTTCATTGTTAAAATGTGCTCACCCTTCAAGCTGCATCACAGATACTAACTTCCTACTGCACTTCAAATAAAAGTTCTAGCTCCGTACACATCTCTTACTCTAAATGGTTTGTGAGCTGACTTCACACTTGCTGCCTCTCCGCCCCCAGCCCTCCCTCTCTTCCTTACTGGCTTGCTTTCCTTTATTCTCCACTTTTCCCTTCTTTCTTTCTGCTGTCTTTTCATCGAAACAGATGGCCGTGAGCCAGGCTCCTGATGAGCACACAATGCGCATGCGCACCACTAGGCTGGAGGAAAGGGGATGTGAGAGGGGTCTGATGTAGAGGTGGGACCCCTGCGATCCCACCTGTGTTCCTGCCTTATCCAGGTTCATGGATGCCAACCAGAATCTTACTCTCTTGTTAACAGGACTCAGTCACGTGTTGTGTCTTCGTTGCAGTTTCAATTCCGTCGTGAAAGACTATGCCATGAGCCTTTGGGCCACAATTCCAGATTACAGTCCATACGGAAACTTGAAACAGCTGGTCACATGACATCCACAGTCAGGACCAGAGAAAAACCGATGCACGCATGCTTCCTTTCTAGACTTTTAACGCAATTAGGGACCCAACCCAGGGAATGGTGCCACCCACAATAGTCTGGGTCTCCTATAGACCAATGCCCTATAGACCAACCATAGAATCACTCGCTGAGATTCTCTTCCCAGGTAATTCCAGACTGCGACAATGAAAACTACCCATCCCAGTCTTGGTGGGCAGAGGCATGTCTTAACCACTGTAATAACCCTTATAGCATAGAAATAATATACATACTTTTTTCAAATTTTCACCTAGTTAAGAAATACAAATCTCACTTAATTCTGAAAATAGAGAGAATACAGTGACCTGTAAGATTTTTTTAAGATCTATTTATTTATTTATTTATTATACAATATTCTGTCTGTGTGTATGCCTGCAGGCCAGAAGAGGGCACCAGATCTCATTACAGATGGTTGTGAGCCACCATGTGGTTGCTGGGGATTAAACTCAGGACCTCTGGAAGAGCAGCCAGTGATCTTAACCACTGAGCCATCTCTGTATGATATTTTTTTTATAATCTGAGTGTATCCTTTTAAAATGAAGATTCAGTGTTAAGATTCTTCAAAACAGAGAACTCTGCTCTTCATGTGAGCCAGCAACTCGCACTACAGCCATTTGTATCTGCTGTTATTTTAACGCGTTCCCTGTATGCAAAAGCCCTGCCACCTCTTCCTCCAGTGAGTCATCTGTATTTGTACACTCAAAGCCTCGCTGTGTGCCAGTCAGTTGGAAAGCCTCACCAGGAGACTGGCGTAGGCATTAGAGCATGACCAAACAGTATATAAACTGCCTGAAGAATTTGACTCCCCTGGGAACAGTTTTTACAGTGCTGTGGCCCTGTGGGCTGCCATACATGTGGAACCCAAGTGTGTTTGAAATATG
The DNA here is from genome assembly GCA_001685075.1 of Bramus lutescens. Lineage (NCBI taxonomy): Eukaryota > Metazoa > Chordata > Mammalia > Rodentia > Cricetidae > Bramus > Bramus lutescens. The sequence goes on from LOEQ01001231.1 coordinate 213,420, forward strand.
TTCCCCACAAGCAAGAGTTCTGGTGCCTACTGCCCCTCATGAGAAGCTGATTCAAAGTCCAGGAGCTCCTAGGCTCTATGGATCTACGTGAGTATGCCCCATGAGAACCACCCATATGAACATGGAGGGGAGGAAAGCAACTTAGGATGGTTATTCCAGCTCCTCCCTGCCACCATGTCTTTGCCGTGACTCCCATCAAGCTATTTTTAACATAGCTTCCTCTGGAAACCCTACAGCTTACCTCAGGGTCCCAGGCTCAGAAGGGCCACTGGCTTGTGATCACCTTTACCTGAAGAAATGTCCATAGCCTATGACTCAAACAACTCAAATTCTTAAATTTAGGTCCGTCACCTGTCTCCTAAATACCAGCTGACTAGCAAGGTCATTCTGTCTCTATCTCTTGAACCAATTTATCCATCAAGGTCAAGTAACTGACCAAAAGACAATCAGTCGTGGTCACTGGGTCTTTCTAAATTCAAAGGCCCTACCAGAGCTTTCAAGGAGAGATCTGAAGAAGAGAAAAAGTTCTGCGTGGCCTCATGAGACCACTGCTTCTTCTCACAATTGGATCCAGAGGAAGCTGTTGGTGGCTTCCAGAGACTTGCGTCCATGTGTAATTGAGAAGACAAAGACACTGCTGAAGAGGCACTGAAGAGAAACCGTCCCACATGAGAAGTCAGAAGCAGCAGCACACAGTTTGCCAGAGGAAGCCAGCAGCAGTGGAAGCTGTCACTCTTCCAGATGGAGTTAGATGGCCGCAAAGTGGGGTCTTCCTTCTGACCTTAATTATGTGGCGGAATCTTCATGGACTTTTAGGCTAATATGCATGGATACAAAAATTACCCAGCAATCTTGAAGCTTAAAAAAAAGGAAAAGAAAAGAAAAAGATGGCAGTAATTAAATGACAAAAAACTATATTCAAATAAAATTAAGGGTTTGACTTAAAGCCGTGGGGGGCATCTCCCTTTGTTTCGCCTTCTACAGAATTTAAAGGAGAATGAGACAGAGTGAGCATTCTGGGAAAATCCATATCCCGACAACTGGCCCCATCTAGACTGAGGATTGCTGGTCCAAGGTCCCCTGTGTGCCCAGCACATCTTTTGGCTCCATTTTATACTTCATACAAATGATGTAGGAAAGTTTTAAGGTCCAGGAAGAAAGAAGTTCAGAGTTTGGCTGAGTGTTAGTTAGGTTTCCATCACCATGAGAAAGCACCATTACCAAAATCTACTTGAAAATGAAAGGTTTTAATTTGGGTTTACAATTGTCAGGTCACACTCCAGAGCTGAGGGAAATCAGAGCAGGAAGGAGGCAGGAGCTCGAGCAGAGACCATGGAGAAGGGGGCTTACTGACTTGCTCTTTCTTGGCTTACTCAGCCTACTTTCTTCTAGCACCCAGGGCGACTGCTAGCCCTGGAGTGGCAGCACCCAAAGTGAGTTGGGTCCTTTGCATCAACCATCAATCAAGAAAATGCAGCCCAGACTTGCCCGCTGCCCAGTATGGGGAAGGGGGGGGGAGCATTTTCTCGGTTGATGTTTGCTCTTCCAAAATGACTCTAGGCTTTGTCTACAAATTGACAAAAAACTAAGAAGCCCAGACTATGATCTTTACTCCAGAACCTTTGTAAGGTAATTCTTGCAGAGATCTTTTTCCAGGATTTAACCATAAGGAGGAAATGGCTACATGTCATGGGTTCTGCTAATGACCCTGCCTGTTGCTGTCTTGGCCGCAGAGGAGCTGAATGACTGTCATTCTCTCTGTCAGGATCTGATGGTATCCAGCCTCTGTCCTTATCAATGTTTCATACTCGCATACTTGAAGATTAATTACGCTTATCCACTGATGTCTTGTTTGCATCTCTATGGTTCCTAGAGAGGTTGCAAGGTTTATTGAATGTTTATTTGTAACAGGCTTTCTCTTGGGCTGCCAACGAGCTCCCAAATCACTTCCCTATGCAGAGACTTATTATTAGTTTTGAATGCTTAGCCCTATCTTATGCTTGTCCCACTAGCTCTTATATCTTAATTTAATCTGTTTCTTTCCATTTACGTTTTTACCCTTTTTTCATTCTGCATGTCCTACTTTTCCTGCTTCTTCTGTGTCTGGCTGTCTGGAGGCTACCTGGCTGGCTGGCCTCAGGAACCTCTCACACTTTCTCTCTCATTCTCTCTTCTCTCTCAAGCTAGATTCCTACCCATTCTCTCGGCCCGACAGTCCTGCATATGCCTCTTGTGCTGAGCTGCCCACAGTTGAGCTTTTTATTAGACCAATCGTGTGCCTCAGGCAGAAAAGATAAAACAGCAACACACTTTTACATAACTAAACCAATGCACCAACCTTTACATAGTTAAATAGTCCACAACGTAAACAAAGGCAACAACACCTTTACACAGTTAAATAGTCCACAATATAAACTAATGGAACACACCTTTACACAGTTAAAGTAATAGTCCACAACATAAACCAATGCACCACACCTTTACACAGTTAAAGTCATAGTCCACAACATAAACTAATGCACCACACCTTTACATAGTTAAAGTAATAGTCCACAACATAAACCAATGCACCACAC